>BRDA01009430.1:40248-55254 GCA_036984385.1 Crenuchus spilurus | reverse complement strand
TAAAATATTGACATTTGCCATCTCCACATCATTGCATTCAGTTTTTATTCACAATTTGTTTAGTGTCCCAACTTTTTTGGAATCCGATTTGTAGACAATTTTGCTCTCCCTTCAGATTCTATTCAGTCCAGTACAAAAAAGTGTCATTTATTTCATCTTTCTGTATTGTTTTTATAAATCAGTTACAGTCTTTGGTGAAAATGTGGAGAGCCAGGCGAACATACTCACAGAGGTTACAGTATTTTAAAGACCACGTAAGTCATGCAGTATTTATACATTGACATGCATATTGTGTCATCTTAAAATAATTTGTTTATGGTTGGTCTTATTATTTGCTGCTCATTTATGTGTCTTCAGGAAAAAGAGATTGTGAAGATTCAGGCTTTTCTGAAGGCAAACAAAGCTAGAGATGATTACAGAACTCTAAGTGAGTAAACAGATATTTGCTCTGTGCAGCTATGGATCAGAGATTCATGTTTGTTGGAGCAATAATGACAATTATAATAAAGCTTGTTATAATATTAATAATTGTTAATGATATTCATTTTTGTGTGTGTTTGTGTGTGGTAGCTGGTGCTCAGGATCCTCCTCTCTCTGTGGTTCGTAAATTTGCTCATCTGCTAGAACAGAGCAGCCTGGACCTGCAGGAGGAGCAGGAAGTCACACGGCTACGAGAAGAAGTGGTGACTAAGATTCGAGCCAATCAGCAAATGGAGAAGGACCTGAACCTGATGGACATTAAGATTGGCTTGTTGGTGAAAAATAGGATCACGCTTCAGGTTTGCAAGTTGGATCCATATTAACTCAGTGAAAGTTCTTTCCATGGTGCAGGACTAAGTTAGCAAAATTATTTAAGTTATAATTTACTATAAATAATTCCATGGAATGGAGTTACAGAAACAGTTCTAAGTCTCTACCTTAATACCTCTAACCTCTAAGTCTGAATATAGTATTTTCTTTTGACTGCTGCAATGTGCAATATTCCAACAGGATGTGGTGTCGCACAGTAAAAAGATGAAGACCAAAAAGAACAAAATGAGCAAAGAGGATCTGACCGTGGGAGACAAACAGGGTATTAAAGGTCTGAGCAAAGAGAAGAGGAAGAGACTGGAGGCCTACCAACATCTTTTTTACTTACTACAAGTAAGATTTTTTTTATACAGAGCCTTCCTGTTGTCACTTTAGAGTTAAAATAAAAATAAGTAAAAAAAATTAAATACTAAGATTAAAAAACTGTATTTGATGGTTAACTAATGCCGCTTAAGGTGAGAGAGAAATCCAGTATATTTAAATTACAGTTTTCTCTCTGTTCTTGTGTAAACAGACAAATCCATCATATCTGGCCAAGCTGATCTTCCAGATGCCTCAGAACAAATCCACCAAATTCATGGATACAGTGATTTTCACCCTGTATAACTATGCATCCAACCAGCGAGAGGAGTACCTGCTGCTCAAGCTCTTTGAGTCTGCCCTTCAGGAGGAGATCAAGTGAGAAAATATATGTTCCACAGTTTTTAAGACTAATCAAAGAATATGGGTGTCATAGGATTTTAGTGGAGAATAGTATTATTTGTAACTATAAAGAACATGTTAGGTGGGTTATTCCACAGTAGTCATCTGCTTGAATTGGAAACCAAAAATACAAGTCAGGTCATATATCTTAAAAAATCTGTAACAAAATATCATGAAAAAACACTCTGAGAAATGAATGCTATTTCTAATTATGTTTTCATACTGGGTTAATAATTCAGCTCATTTCACTCATTCTATAAGCAGATAAATGTCATATTTAAGATGCAATTTAGAAAATTATAGAACCAATAAATAGAACCAAACTTAGAAAATAAAAAAAAACATGTGGAGCACAGTTTTAAAAGGTTTAATGGCTACATGTATTAAATCTAAATGTATGGATGAATGTGGCATGTGGTTAGATTTTAGGCTTAAGCTACGTTCACATTATCAGGCTGAAGTGACTCAAATCTGATCTTTTGTCTGAATGTGGCTCAGATCTGATGTTTACAGGGCTGTGTGGATGTGTCAAATCAAATCTTTTCTAATCAGATGCAAGTCACTTTCATATGTGGTTCTAGATCAGATATGTATCCGGTTCATGGATATCAGATCAGATCTCATGTCTTTTTGCTTGTACACACGCGTGTAGTAGGTGAGGCAGCATTGGCTTCTATCGTTTACTCACGTCGCTGTAAAAACAGAAAAAGCAGCCAGCTGGAATTTATTCGCCTTCTTCACTTGATCATGTACAGTCCAGCACCTGTTTACTGGCGTCCTGATCAAAACACCATCACACATCAGCTACTAACACATCTGTTTTACCAGTTTTACTCAAATCTTACTTTCTCATTCAATCTCTTCTTTTATTTAGTGCAAAAACCCTGCAAATCTGAAGTTTTACTGGCGACTGTTTTGCAAACCTGGCAACTCTGCACAAAAGTTATGCTTTTTTTGTTGATGCTATACACGTATCAGTGTGCGCATGTGAGCTGTTTCAGGGACAGATTGGTTCACATTACAGACAGATACAGCTGACTTACATTTGTGAATGTAAACAGTCAACATAGTTAAATCTGATCTGAGCAAAACATCTGATTTGAACACTGTGGCTTGTAATGTGAATGTAGCCTTAATTTCATCCATTTTAGTGTAAATTTAACAGTGAAAGCTGTATATCTCACCTTGTCAAAGTCTCTTTGGTCATTTCATTCACTAGAAGAAATTATTTACTGCTGCATCATAGAAGTGTAAGCTGAAGGCATCTGAGGAGTCTGTGTACATACTGTACTCTTTTATGAAACTACATTAAGTGTTATAACACTGGCAGGTCAAAGGTGGACCAAATCCAAGACATAGTCACTGGGAACCCAACAGTCATTAAGATGGTGGTGAGCTTTAACCGTGGAGCTCGAGGTCAGAATGCTCTGAGACAGCTTCTCTCTCCAGTTGTGAAGGAAATCATTGAGGATAAAGGCCTGGGCATCAATACAAACCCCATAGACATCTACAAAGCCTGGGTCAACCAGCTAGAGACAGCTACAGGAGAGGCCAGGTTGGTGATACCATGTTTTTACATACAGTCAAAAGTTTGAACATTTGTGATTTAATGCATTTTGTCCATACTCCATGTATCTAGGATTACATAGTCAGTGCTGTATTATTGATAATAGCTAATAGCTGTATTATTGATCGTATTATGGATGATATATTAGTATATTGACACATCATAGTCATATTAATCTTCAGTGTAAAACTAAAGAAGCAAACGTAACATCAGGCAGCAATATTGACTGATTCACTGCCATTAAAAGGAAGCCATTGCTTAATTTGATACTATGATCATCTTAAAGACTTAAAATCTTTAGATTCAGCCAATGTCAGTATGGTACCAATGTCAGCACTGCTTTGAAGAACTTAAACTAAAATATTTTACAGGTTTTCTTTTGCTAACACTGTATTGGTCATTTTGTTCTATGTACTTTCTATCTATGAGTGATGTGTCCAAACCTTTGACTGGTAAAATATACCGTAGCTCCACACATCAACATGTTGAAATAGACATGATTATTTTGTGAGGACACCCTGTTCTTTTTGATTCACTATCAGTAAACTGCCGTACGAGGTCACAGCAGAACAGGCTCTGTCACATGAGGAAGTGAGGACCAGGCTAGAGGCATCTAATCAGACACTGCGCTCTGTGACAGACAAAGTGCTGAGCTCCATCATGTCATCAGTGGACACCATCCCGTAAGTGCTGTCGGCCTGACTCGTTGCTTTATTTGGGCACTGACATAGCAAACGTGAATGTGTACATGCATTCTTTTCAGCTGATTAATTGTTAGGACTTACAGTGAGAGGCCATTAGGTGGCAGAATTGTTTTGTTTTGGATCTAAAAGTCTGCAGACTGAGGTCTGTAGGATTAGTTCATTTAAAGAGCAATATAATACTGTAGAATATAATGCCAGCCTTTTTGTGCTAGATTGTTTTGTAGGCTGGCCAAGAATAGCCAACGTCCTTACATGACCGTCTCCACAGAATCACACATTTGTCAGAGTTTCAGTACACAACCCCAGTTTTGGTCTGTGACTGCAGATAATGCAAATGATGTAATAGATAACTAAATACAGATGGCTCACATTCAGTGTGACATGTGACTAGTTTCTGTAATATTGGCTAGTCAGGGGAAGGGGTGGGGAGTACTTATTTAGTCACAGCTAGCATAGCATTGGTGCATATGAGGAGGCACCAAAGCCCAGCCAAATGTGGCTTGAATGGTTTTGTGTTTTTTGTTTATTTATGTATTTATTATATATTACATGACTCTTTTGATTGTCAGATGTCAATGTGTTGCTTAGATATGTTCTTAGTTTTTTTGACACTGTGCTTTGCTATAAAAACGTATTGTGAAACTAATTAAATTAACTACTCATTATCCCATTTGCTCATCTTTTACTGCATTTTAATAAAGTTAATTGTTGATTTTTAGATGATGTTGGTACAAAAATTAATGTTATGGCTGGGTTTTTTGTTTCTTTTTTTCTATTAACACCAACAAATCTGGTAGATTTATCTTTAGACTAAAGCAGATTTCATACACATTTTATGTTTTTTCTCTTTTATTTAAAACACTATACAGTTTCACATTCCAGTAGCAGGCTAGAACCAGTTTACAGTCTAGAAAATGTAAGCCAGCTTCAGGTTTTTCTACAAACTTTAAATTCTGCTTTTCCACTGAATAATTTCATGCTTTTCTTCTCTTTTGTTTACATGCAGTTACGGCATGAGATACATAGCTAAGGTTTTGAAGGATACACTTCATGAGAAATTTCCTGATGTTTCTGAAGATGATCTACTAAAGGTCAGATGTGAAACATTCCTGTCAAGCTTTTCACGTTTCATATCTAGATAGTAAAACATAATACTTGAAATTGATCATGAATGACCAAGTGAAGGTTATAAATGATCCAGATTCCTGCAACAGAGCTGTTCTTCTGTTCTTTCCTCTTTATGACAGATTGTAGGGAACCTGCTGTATTATCGGTACATGAACCCAGCAATAGTTGCTCCAGATGGGTTTGATATCATAGACATGACGGCCGGAGGACAATTGCATTCAGACCAGCGCAGGAATCTGGGCTCTGTGGCGAAAATGCTACAGCATGCAGCATCAAACAAACTATTTGAGGGTGGGAGTGATCATCTTACGTCTATGAACACCTACATCTCTTCTACTTACCAAAAATTCAGGTGAGAAGATTTTTATCCTAATGAAGTTCCTGGACTAATTTATATAGGTTTTAACAACAATATGCAAAAAGTGGAGCAAACTTGAAAGTTTGTGATCCCTTTAGAATTTTCTGTATATTAAATATGACCTAAAACATCATCAAAATTTACCACAAGCCCTAAAAGTTGATTTAAAAAAACCCAGTTAAACAAATAAGACAAGAATATAATAGAAAACGATCCAATATGACACATTTATGAGAGGCAAAAAAAGCTTGATTGATGATAAAAGAATTTCAGAATTCAAAAAAGACAATTTAATTCACACTGCATATTACATGTATGTGAAAGCTAAGCTGCTCGGTCATCATGAAGCACTTTGAACAGATGTGGAGTGTTATTATTGTGTACAGTCTGCAGCACAATCATTTGAGTGGAAGGGAAAACAGTTAAGCATTTTGCTCTTCCTGGCTATCAGAAAGCAAATGTTGTCACTTACCGAATATTTCTAGAATTCTATAAAGGTAAAAATGAATTCTAAATATTGTCAGAGCCTCATCATTGCTTCTCAAGTCTTTGTCCTGCGGTCTGTTTTGTGTTTCCCTTCTTGTTTGGTCATCTGTTTTTGAGAATGCAGGACGGGTAATCCAGGGCCAATGTAGGGAACCACTACAGACTTAGTATTACCAGCTCAACAAAATCATCTAGTAAATTTGGTTTCTTTACTGTTGACTTTAACAATCAATTAACAATCCTCTTATTACTAACATCTTGTGAAATAACAAACTTTATTACACATGAAAATGACAGAACACAGAGCATGAAGACCTTCACTAATGCAGCAAGCACACACACACACTCACACACACACTTTATCTCTCTCTCTCTCTCTCTCTCTCTCTCTCATAGCACTTTTTGTCTATGCACGTTGCTTGTAAACACAGCAGACCAAAATGTTGAATCTTCAAATAATCTAGTGGGTGGGGCTCTGGTGGGGGTTGAGCGGTGAGGGGTGGTGCCAGGGCAGTTTAATGCAAATTTCGTTATTGTGACATTACAATAAGGAAGCCATCAAACAGCTCATAGAAACATATGATTCTTGACACCAAAGTGTTTCAGTGGTTTTTTTGTGCTTGGACAGTTTACAGGAGCAGTAGAGAAACAAGTAGAAATACAAAAACACACAAGTTATTTTTGTGTAATATGTCTCCTTTAAGGCTTTGATTGAATCTCCATGGATTGGCATCCCTGTTTCAGGTTTATTATTATGACTAATTACACTCTCATTATGGCTATGCTACTGACATTTTCAGTAAATCACACATGCATGATTATCAAACAGCTTGTTCTGAAGTGGAAATTGAATGTGAGGAAAGGAATTGCTGTTTGTGTGGCATTAGCAGGAGATGAGGGAGTGTGTGTCTGTGCATGTGTGTACGAGGTTAGGGCAACAGTAATCCCACAGGACACACTTCCCACTGTCCTCTGTCACTGGACACACCCATACTGGTGAGTTATACTTACTGGAAATTCCCTACATGAGGAACTTTCTCTTTCTCCTCTCGTTTTGTCCTGAAGATGTAATGTTAACTCTGTTTCACAAGAACTTTAAACATTATTAGTATATCATGCATTGATTCTTCATTTACTTGATATGCTTGACAGGTCAAAAATATAGAAACTGTAACTCAAGCTATTTTCATGGCAGAAAACTCAAAAGCTAAATGTATGACAAAAGCTAAGTTTGTGTATCTGTGTCAATGGTTGCTGGTATCAGATTGAGAAGTGAATGTTTGTCTGTGCTAGTGTGTAGTGTGCTCATTAGTTACTTCGTGTTTAATAAATACCTGTTGTTTCGATCCCACAGCTTCCTTCCTACTCCTCCACACCCTTCAGACTTGACACCAGAAATATCCATTTAATAATTGTTTACAAGCACTTAATGTAACTGTACATTATTTAGTTGCTTAAGAGCATGAGAATCTGGATACAGTTAAAGTTGCAGTAAAAAAATAATTTCCATTGTTTTATTGAAACATGAAAATTGTAAAGTATATCAGTAATGTGATTTATTGTAGTATAAATAGTTTTTGCCCATTAACTGTATGTGCTGTTATTTGCAGGGCATTCTTCCAGGCTGCATGTGATGTTCCAGCTCCAGAAGAGAAGTTTAATGTGGATGAGTATTCTGACATGGTGACGCTCAGCAAACCTGTGATCTACATTTCCGTAGAAGAGATCATCAACACCCATTCAGTAAGACTAATATGAACTTCAGATCAGCTACAGTCTTGCTGCTGAGAGCTGTAGTTTCATGCCTCATATGCGTGGTTTACTCTCAAATCATATTTACAGAATTTTCACCTTACTAAAGATGTAGTTTATTGGTTCAAACATACGTGAAGTCTAAATTTGACTCTTAATGTCCTTAAATCATGAACAGATTTTTGAGAGAAGCATTCCTTTAATATGAATACTGTGCACTGAAATTCAGTGCATAGTGAATAATTTCCATGTAGTGGCAGCACTACTTGGCTGGAGACTTTTTGCAGGTCATGACTCAGTATGAGTCAGTGTGCTGCACAGAGTTGACAGACACAATTCTAGAAGCATATTTTTTTAAATCAGGCCTGTGTGTGAAGAAGTGACATAACGTCCTATACTTGTTTTTTGTCTAGCTAGTGAGAGTGATTCATAGAGCTGCCATCTCCTGTTTTCAGGACCTTCTCCATCTGCTCAACACCAGTCCATGGTTTATTTTTCAGTCACATCTTGGTTCTGAAGTCCTGACCGTATACACACTGTATGTGTCAGTCCTGTACAACTTAACAGCTTTCAAATAATTACTTGCACACTAGGAAACTAAAATGAAAGAAATGTTAGATGTGATAACTGTAGAAACCCTGAGAATATGAGAAATGATGTTAACATTTTGATCCAAAATTTATTAGATTTAAAAGGTGGGAAGTTTATCTCAAAGCAGATAACTTAACAAAATATTAATGTAAATTATTACAGTATATTATTTTTCATTAGAACTTATAATTCACATAATTCATATAATATTACATTCAATATACATGAATAATTTTGTATTTTGTTTGTAAAATTTAGGTTCACGTTGTATTATTATTTTATATGTAAAATAGCAATTACTGGTAATATGGCAAGTGAGTCCACTTTTGGCTGGTGCTGTTTTTTATTATTATTATTATTTATTATATTGCTGCATGCATATACAGTGTTGTGAAAAAGTGTTTGCCCCCTTCCTGATTTCCTGTTTTCTTGCATGTTTGTCACACTTAAATGTTTCGGAACATCAAACCAATTTAAATATTAGTCAAAGACAACACAAGTAAACATGAAATGCTATTTTTAAATGAAGGTGTTTATTATTAAGGGAGAAAAAAATCCAAACCTACATGGCCCTGTGTGAAAAAGTGATTGCCCCCCTTGTTAAAACATAACTGTGGTTTCTCACACCTGAGTAACATTGTACATTGTCTCTAGCCACACCCAGTCCTGATTATTGACACACCTGCTCTCAATCAAGACATCACTTAAATAGACCTGCCTGACAAAGTGAAGTCCACCAAAAGATTCTTAAAAGCTATACATCATGCTGAGATCCAAGGAAATTCAGGAACAATTGAGAAAGAAGGCAACAGATCTATCAGTCTGGAAAGGGTTATAATGACATTTCCAAAGCTTTAGGAATCCAGCGAACCACAGTGAGAGCCATAGTCCACAAATGGCAAAAACATGGAACAGTGGTGAACCTTCCCAGGAGTGGCCAGCCACCCTAAATTACCGCAAGAGCGCAGCGATGACTCATCCAAGAGGTCACAAAAGACCCCACAACAACATCAAAAGAACTGCAGGCCTCACTTACCTCAGTTAAGGTCAGTGTTCATGCCTCCACCATCAGAAAGAGACTGGGCAAAAATGGCCTGCATGGCAGAGTTCCTAGACGAAAACCACTGCTGAGCAAAAAAAAAAAAACATTAAAGCTCATCACAGTTTTTCCAGAACACGTCTTGATGAACTCCAAGACTTTTGGGAAAACATTCTGTGGACCGATGAGACAAAAGTTGAACTCTTTGGAAGGTGTGTGTCCCATTACATCTGTCGTAAAAAAGAAACACTGCATTTCAGAAGAACATTTTACCAACAGTAAAATATGGTGGTAGTGTGATAATCTGGGGCTCTTTTGCTGCATCAGGACCTGGAAGACTTGCTGTGATAAATGGAATTATGAATTCTGCTGTCTACCAAAAGATCCTGAAGGAGAATGTCCGACCATCTGTTCGTTAGCTCAAGCTGAAATGAACTTGGGTTCTGCAGCAGGACAATGATCCAAAACACAACAGCAAGTCCACCTCTGAATGGCTGAAGAAAAAGAAAATGAAGACTTTGGAGTGGCCTAGTCAAAGTCCTGACCTGAATCCTATAGAGATACTGTGGCATGACCTTAAAAAGGCTGTTCATGCCCGAAAACCCTCCAATGTGGCTGAATTGCAACAGTTCTGCAAAGATTCCTCCATAACGATGTAAAAGACTCATTGCAAGTTATTGCAAATGCTTGGTTGCAGTTGTTGCTGTTAAGGGTGGCCCGACCAGCTATTACGTTTAGGGGGCAATCACATTCTCACACAGGGCCATGTAGGTTTGGATTTTTTTTCTTCCTTAATAATAAATACCTTTATTTGAAAATAGCATTTTGTGTTTACTTGTGTTGTCTTTGACTAATATTTCAATTGGTTTGATGTTCTGAAACATTTAAGTGTGACAAACATGCAAAAAAACAGGAAATCAGGAAGGGGGCAAACACTTTTTCACACCACTGTATAATATCCATAGTAACAAAGTAACAAAGGCTTATGACATGTTCACGTTGTTCAAATTGCATATTTTTCTCAAACCACGTTATGTTCACCTCAAGTAGATTACATATATGGCTTCTGATGCTGTAGGACATACTGTTTTCTATAAAAATGGTCAAAAGCACAGGCATCAAGTTCTGTACCATATAATGATATTCTATTAAATGAAAACATTTAATTATTATACCAACTAAAGGTATTAGAGCGCTGCTAAGTAGGGTGACCAGATGTCACGCATTTTCAATACTTTTCACGCGTCCCGCAAATTGAGACGTTGTCCCGCATTGTTACTGATAGTCAGACTCCAGTGTTTTATAATCTGGCATTTCTCAGATGGCTGTGTGGGGAAAGCAGTGACGGCTGTCATCAGGGGACGGGGCTTGATCATTTCAACCGCGGATGCAGGTTAAGGGCGCCCACCAACACAAACCAATCAGGTCAGAACAGGGCCGTTGTGCCGAATTCTGACTCCCCGCCAAAATCTGACTCCCCTTCACGTGCACGCGCATCACACAGTGCTGTGGGCAGAACGAATCGCACTCTGTATTTCTGTTGTTTCTGTATTTAAATAACTACTATTATCATAATTTCACAGAAAACAGAACATCACACAAAGCACTAGTTGTGTTATATTTAACAAATGGAAGTCCTATTAAATCCATATTATTAGAACTTTGTTAAAACAAAAGACACAACTGAGATTCTGCTGCAGCTCCTAACATCATCTCATGTTATTGGTCTAAATTCAGTGATTCACATCTTTTCAGAAGAAATAATGACATTGTGCACTTAATACAGTGTACATCTTAATGTTCTCTGGCCCAGAGCTGAGTTATAAACACATCAAGTGTGCTTACAGAGTTGTTACACACATTATATTATAACAACCTAACCAGAGACACCTGCACTGCAAAAACAAGCTGATTAATTACAGTTCATATTTACACACGATGTTTAAGCTTTGATTCGTCAAATCTTTTTGACGTGGTGTGGCAACATGTTCTAAGCAAAATTTTTTGCTTGTCTTGTGTCCTGTTTTTCTATGCTGTTCTAACAGGCTCCACACAGGATTATGTGTAAGTGGGGTGTAAAACCCCACATATGTCAAATGTCTAGGTGTGTAGATGTTACCCTCAAAAGCATTTTAATGTAGCTTCTTCATAGGGGATTTTGTGGGGGGAGTATGATTTTGGCAATGCTATTACACTTGCCGAAATTACACTCCCCCCTTATCTTGCTCTCCTTGCTTGATCTGTCAGTTTAGGTGGACGGTCATGTCTTGGTAGGTTTGCAGTTCAATTCACTAGTGTTCTCTAACAAACCACTGATGCCTTCACAGAACAGGTGTATTTATACTGAGACTAAATTACACACAGCTGGACTCTATTAACTAATTAAGTGACTTCTGAAGGCAATTGATTGCACTGAATTTTGTTTAAAGATATCAGAGTACATTGGTTGAATACTTTTGAATGTCACACTTTTAAGATTTTTATTTGATTAAAATTTTTAAAACCATGTATCATTTTCATTCCACTTCACAATTATGTAGTACTTTGTGTTGGTCTATCATTTAAAATCTCAATAAAATAATTTAAGTTTGTGGTTGTAAGGTGACAAAATGTGAAAAAGTTCAAGGGGTATGAATACTTTTGAGCATGACTGTATATACACACACACACGTTTTTATTTGCAGTCTGTTATGTGCCAAGTTATTTTAGACTACCTTGATACATTGGTGTCCCACATTGTCCCACACAAACATAGTTTTTGTCCCACATCCGGTGAATTGGAATCTGGTCACCCTACTGCTAATGGGTCAACAGTGGTGAACAAGAAGATGTCTGAAATCTTATGACTTACAATAGGAGATGCAAAGCACTGCATTTGCATCATTTCTGGAAGGCAGATTGGCTAAAATTCCCTGATGTCTTGGAAACAGTGAACACTATTCTTTCCAAGTACACATGCTAAGCACATCAGCCACTGTAGCAACCAAACACAACCAAAGCCAAGGCCATTGTCAAAGCATCACAGAGGAGAATAGTGAACATATATTACCTATTGGTTCTTGCAAATATGGAAACATTTGGAATGCAGGCTAGTTCAGATATAAAAAAAAATATTCTGTGCCTTTATTGATATATCATGACAAATTACGGAGGCTATTTTTAAAGCACACACTTTAACTGACCTCCATTAGTGTGAAAGCAGTGTTTTGTGTTTTAAACAGGACTTTAAAGCTGAAAATTAGTTAAAACTATGTGGCTAAAGTAACGAATAATGAAGATTTCTACCATTCTAATTAGCATTGCTCTGACTGCATGCCTTAATTCTTACATATTTAACCTCAGATAGCCCTACTTAATGGTTTGTGATACTGTGTGACATACTGTTATTTTTATTTAAAAAAAAAAGGCTGTGTAATACAGTAGTGACGAGCATCTTGAAGCTTCATGTTTGTAATTGTGGCCACTTTAATAGAAGTCACTATTGAAGCCTCATAGCTCCAGTGCAAAACAAAAGAAGCAAACTTCGGAAGCCAGACCTTCACAGTGATTAACGCCATACAGTATGAGGTACACAAGTTTGTATATTTGAATTTAAAGCCACTATAATAACACTAATATAGTTTGCACACAAGTCTCAAGAGTTAAGTCTCCATGTTGTTTCTGCCTGTCTGCACAGTGGAGATGAGCAGCAGGAGTGATTTAAGAGATAGGTCAGAAAGAGCCCTTCCCTATCCCTGCTGTTATGCTGGTGGTGTTTTTAAGCTGTGGGAAATAATTGGACAGAGGGACTATGCATTTCAGCAGAGCTCCATGAAGTGCTGATGCTTTGCCTTTGTGTTGGCTCTCTTCCACGCTCTTCCCCACTGTTAACGGAGATAACATGCTTTCAGCACAAGCTGTCAGACAGAGTCCAGCGCTGAATTTGTTTTTAATCACATTTGGAAAACAAGGAACAAGAACATGCTGTTCACAAGATATGTGGCATTGTTGAAAGGACCAGAGAGTTTTGGTGGTTGGCAGTGCTGGGGTTAAGGTTAATGATAGCAGTGTTGTTCAGGTAGAGATATCATTGTTTAATCAGAGTGATGTTGGCAGAAGAATTTATTGTCTTTCTTTTTTGTATGTGAATCATTGAAATGTAAATAAAGTAATTCAGCATGGTTTGCCTTGTGCAGCAACTTGCCAAATCATTACCATGGTGGTAATAGTAACCAGATATCGAAGTGTGTTTGGGCATTCCTGGTATAAAGTTTCTTACAAGCCTTTTTCATGTTTATCCAACAGCTTGTTCTGGAGCATAAAGAGGCCATAGCTCCAGATCACAGTGATCTCCTGCATGAGCTTCTAGAGGACCTGGGTGATGTTCCTGACATGGAGTCTTTACTTGGTACAAAACATCTACTACATCTGTTTCAAATGTGGAAAAAAAGTCTGGAAAAGTCACATTTGTGTTAAATGTCCAGCACAGGGGTTTAAATGGTTTAAAGATAATTTAACATCATGTTTCTTTTCTAATCTACATCAGAACATTTTTTGTTATAAATTATAGAATTAGAATAACATTTGAAGAAAAAAACATTTACATATAATATAAGACTGAGACCGAGTCAAGACTGAAGCAGGGGCACACTGAGTCCAAGTCAATGACAAGACTTTAAGTAGTCAAGTCTGAGTCATGACCAAGATCAAGTGTTGGGGAGACCGAAACAAGACCAAGACCAGTAAAATATGTCATTATAAGTGATCAGTACTGTAATAATAATAATATTCATTAGGATATACCTATCTTCTGTTCTCAAGTACATACTGACTTTTGGAAACAAATGATGGTTAAAGATTGTCCATGAGTTCAGGCTGGATTAAATATATATAATTGTTTGTTATATATTAGCATAGCATGAAAAAAGTATTTATCTTACAAACCGGATTCCAAAAAAGTTGGGACACTTAGCAAATTGTGAATAAAAACTGAATGCAATGATGTGGAGATGGCAAATGTCAATATTTTATTCGTAATAGAACATAGATGACAGATCAAAAGTTTAATCTGAGTAAATGTAACATTTTAAAGGAGAAATATGTTGATTCAAAATTTCACAGTGTCAACAAATCCCAAAAAAGTTGGGACAAGTAGCAATAAGTGGCTGGTAAAAGCAAATTGCGCATATAACGAACAGCTGGAAGACCACTTAACACTAATTAGGTCAATTGACAACATGATTGGGTATAAAAAGAGCTTCTCAGAGTGTCAGTGTCTCTCTTAAGCCAAGATGGTAAGAGGATCACCAATTCCACCATTGTTGCGCAGAAAGATAGTGCAGTAATACCAGAATGGTGTTACTCAGCGTAAAATAGCAAAGACTTTTAAGCTATCATCATCAACCGTGCATAACAACATCAAAAGATTCAGAGAATCTGGAACAATCGCTGTGTGTAAGGGTCAAGGCCGTAAAACTCTACTGTATGCTCGTGATCTCCGGGCCCTTAAACATCACTGCACCTCAAACAGGAATGCCACTGTCAAGGAAACAACAGAATGGGCTAAGGAATACTTCCAGAAAGCATTGTCAGTGAACACAATCCACCGTGCCATCCACCTTTGCCAGCTGAAACTCTACAGTGCAAAGAAGAAGCCATTTCTAAGCAAGCTCCACAAGCTCAGATGTTTGCCTGCATCACTGATGGTAAGGGGTTGCATGAGTGCTTGTGGCATGGGCAGCTTGCATGTCTGGAAAGGCAACATTAATGCAGAGAATTATGTTCAGGTTCTAGAGCAACATATGCTCCCATATAGACGTCATCTCTTTCAGGGAAGACCCTGCATTTTTCAACAAGATAATGCCAGACCACATTCTGCAGCAATCACAAC
>BRDA01009430.1:10246-21979 GCA_036984385.1 Crenuchus spilurus | reverse complement strand
ACTCCTCCACGGACTGAGTTAAACAGCCGGCGGCCCAATAACCCATCGGCCCACCGGGGAAATCCCCGGTAGTAATGTATGCCAGTCCGCCCCTGGATGTGGCCCACAGGCCACTGATACCAGAGTGACTCTGGAATGACTCTGGTGAGAACAATCAATGTGCCATAGTGCAGGGGTTCTCACCTGGTCTCAGCCCAGGACCCACATTTTCTCATGGTCATTAAGTCAGGACCCACTTTTATATACAAATGTATTTTTGTATTTTGGGGGGGGGGGTTGGGGGGGTGCTGGAGCATAAATTTAATTAATGTTATTAATAAATATTAATACATTACTTACAAATTATATAATTATAATATACTAATAATAACTTAAGTGTTATTAATAATAAAATAATAAAATTCATATTTATCATTAATAAAATACATTACATATTATTAAATATTTATAAACTGTTAAAAGCACGTAGCATAAAATTATCACCCTATTTGCCTCCGAACATCATCACAAATTTAAACAGAAGAGTAACCAGCAGTGTTGCCATATCTCACGAAAGAAACAGGCAACCAGCTCTATGAAAACAAGTTCAAAATAAGCCCAACTGGCAACCCACCACATTCTGTAAAACAGAGGCTGCTTTTAAACAGCATAAAGGTAAACATTTATTATGACATCATACATAAACAGCACTCATAAACTCATTTCTTTGTTTTGTCACATTGTGTTTTGGGGCACTGAAACCCATGTTTGTTAGCCTCAGTGTACAGATTTTTTGTGCCTCTCATCTTTCGCTTTGTTATGGGAAGCTGGGAGATAATCAAAAAGTTTCACTCGGGGGGTGGGGGGAAGTCAAGCCCAAATAAGCAACTTCAAATTCAAAAACAAGCTCAAAAACCGCAACCTGCCACTCAAGATATGCAAGCAACTTTAAAAAAACAAGCCAAAGTCGCTTATAATAAGCAGACTTGGCAACACATAACCAATAAATGGTGGTTACCAGGGCAACGAGAATACTGCACGCAATGGCTGCAGGCGTCTGACGCCTGCCTCTCTGTGTCTCTGTTTTCAACTTAAAAGACGAGGACAAAATCAGATAAACATTAACTATTTTAATGGTTTTAAAATTTATTTTTTACAATCTGTCGGCGACCCGCCCAGAACGTGTGGGTCGCGACCCACCAGTTGAGAATCGCTGCCATAATGGACCATTTAACCTACCTAATGAACACAAGCAATGAGGAAAGTGTCAGTGCTCACCATTGATCACCTCTGACTGTTACATCTGGGCCTGCAAAGCAGACACATGGTTAAGGTGGTCATAATATTTAAATGTGACTGTGTATGTCTTGATTAAAAAAAGAAAGTGTTCATCAAAAATCTACTGGAGTTATTTGAAAAGTTCTGGAGATAAGTTCTCCAGAACACAGTTGGCCTCTTGCTATATGTGTAATCCTTCCATTTACACCTTTTTCACCTCCAGGATCTGCTGCAGCTTCAGTATGAGGGAGTCGCTGTGATGAAAATGTTTGACAAGGCCAAAGTCAATGTCAACCTCCTAATTTTCCTGCTGAATAAGAAGTTTTATGGAAAGTGATTTTTGTAACGCTGAATGCATAAACTATATATAGTGCTAATTTGAAATATATGAGAATGGAATGTGCCTTCATGTTAAGCAGTTTTTTCTAAAAGCAACTTGTGAGAAACTGCAATTCTGGGACTATTGTACAACTGTGTTTAAGGCTTCGGGTATTTAATTATATGTCTGCATATCTTTGGAGATATTAGGGCTGTACAGAGTAGGGTTAAAGCTAAAACAATCTGATTGGTATTACTTAATTAGCCATTTGTACCAAACCTTCCAGCACAACTTTTCCAGTGAAAGGCTTATATTATCAAGTTATACTTTAGTTTTTTTTTTCCACACGATAATTGTACATGAATTCTATTTTTAAATGGTATTATAAATCAAGTATATATTTTATATTTCAGCAGTACTGTACGTGAAACACGGCTTTATGTCACTGTATAAAAACACAGGGAAAATGAATTTCACGAAGCACTACTGCCTCTTGTGTAAAAGATTGAATGAGGAAAGCCAAATATGTTAAAGCCACAAATATTCAGCTAGTGCCTTCCATTCATTTGTATGTGCATCTTTTAAATGATCTAATAAAGAGCACTAATGGATGTTTTAAAAATAAGAACTGGCATTGTAAGTTTCTTGGATTTGAAATAAATAAATTTTGTGACAAATGTCTAGTAACAGTTTTATGTGAGTGGGGTTATGAACTATATAAAGATGATAAAGATGAACTTTTACAGTATCTCACGTCCCTCACATTTCTGCACATATGTGATTATAGATAGGACAACACTATAGAAGTGAAACTGTGATATAATTTAGAGTAGTCAGCGTACAGCTTGTATAGCAGTATAGATTTACTGTCTTCTGAACATAACACAGCCATTAACAGTACCGGTGCTAAGCACAAAAGCTTTGTGTGACCCCATGCTGCCTCCCTCCAGCACACAAGTCTCCGCTGAGTCCAAATGAAAGGCTACGGGGACTCACTGTTACCCTATCCATGATTAAGCAGTTAAGAAGATGGATGTGTACATATTATAGTATACTTATTAATGAAAGGTGGCGCTGTTTTATTGCATATTTCAAAAATAATGCAAACAAAAAGTAAATTAAGTATTAGTATTAAATATAATTAGTTGTTGAGTTACATGTCTCTGTACTTCAAATATAATTAATTTGGGTATTATTTTTTATTACAAGCTGATTTCTGATCCAGTTCAGCTTTGTAGTCCTTTTAGATGACTGCTTATCATTTTGGACACTGCAGAAATTATTTACATTGTCCTTGTGCCTTATTCTATAGAATTCATTTGTTCAAAAACAAATGTAATAATAAAAGAAGTAACATATTAAGGATTACATGTGTTTGACATATGGAAGCCAGTGCTGAGCTGCATATGTGGGCGTTCACATGTAAGTAAAAATGCCCAAAAGCTGAGGGAGGGAGAGTCCTTCCCAAACCTGCAGTGAGAGAAGCATGAGTGTCTCGGACTGTCTGCTGTCTGACTTTGAGCTTTCAGGACAAGCTGCTTTACTGTCCACACAGTTAGATTTTAGTCTACTTTACTTCTCATCGTTCCTGAGTGTTTAACAAAGCCATGTCTTTGAGGAGTTTGAGTTTAGTGGTCCTGCTGGTGTTGGGCACTAAAGCAGCGATGACGCCACATAACGGTAAGTTATCCATTAAAACCACATGATTAGTTTAAGCTTTGCGTATGAAATGTCCTGATTAACTGTACCGACAAATGTGATATTTTACCTCGGCTGGCGCAACAGAGAAGCTATAAGTTTGTTCCAGTTTCAGTTAATGTTGGCGTCTGTACACCTGCTGTGTCTGAAATCTGAAGGTAGATGCCTTCATCCCTTGCAACCTACGTAGGCAGCACTGGGATAAAGGCGTTTTAAAACACGTTCAGTAGTCATCAATACACTGCTAACATAGTGACAGTGTGCTGTTAGCTCTTAGTGTGTCTTCGAAAATACTTTTAAAATGCCTCCTTTTATGTAAACATTAGATTTGGCCAGGGCTTCATGACTTCCTGTCTCAGAAGGCAGCCTGAAGTAGAGAGCAGTTTGTATGTTTGAGACACAGCCAACGTGTGCCTGAATAAGACTTAACATAAAGGCTCCCTCAGGTTATATTCTGAGGTAAGGAGGCTTCAAGTCCTGTCCAAATGTCATGTTTACACACAAATCGGTATTTTAAAACAGAAAAAGTAAAGCTGTCTGTATTTTGCAGTGCATTGATACCTAATACATTTTTTAGTAAGCTTTATCTCAGTCCAGCCGTCTACTTAGGCAAAGAATCAAGGCTCAGGTTTCAGACACAGCATAAATATTTATCATTTTAACGGGAATCTCACAATTCCTCTCGTCTTCAGAGTCCCGGAGTATCGTGAGGACCTTCTCTGGTTATTTTCTCACCGCCACCGATGAGCCCTTCGACTATCTGGATGTGCAGGAGGGCAGCGGCTCAGGCTCGTTTTCAGAGCGCGAGCGGCGCCTCCCTGTGGCCAAAAGCGGATACTACATCTCCAAAGAGGCCTCGCGCTTCCTCAGAAGCCGTTTGGCTACAGTGTTGGTCCCCACCGTGTACACGCTGGTGTTCCTCACTAGCGTGCCCATGAACTTGCTCGCGCTGGTTGCGTTTGTGCGCCGCGTACGGCCCCAGAAGCCCGGAGCCATTTACATGATAAACCTGGCATGCGCTGACCTCTTGTTTGCGCTCTTCTTGCCTTTTCGTATCTCCTACCATTATGGCGGCCTTAACTGGTCGTACGGTGAGGGTTTATGCCGCCTGGTCACCGCGGCCTTCTACTGCAACATGTACTGCTCAGTGCTGCTGGTGACGGCCATCAGCGTGGACCGCTTCGTGGCAGTCGTGTACCCAACGGACTCGCTGGTGTGGCGCACACGCGGCACGGCGTGGGTCACGTGTGCTGCCACGTGGCTCCTCTCGGCTGCGGGAGTTTTCCCTTTGCTCCTGTCCCAGCAGACCTTGCACCTAAACGAGCCAGACATCACCACGTGCCACGACGTGCTGGACGTGCGCCAACTGCGCAGCTACTATGTCTATTTCTTTCCGATCTACAGCGCGCTCTTCTTCTTCGTGCCCTTCATCCTCAGTGCCGTCTGCTACGTCCGGATTGTGCGGGTCCTTTGCGGAGTGGACAGTCACGCCACACGAAAGAGGGCAGTGCTGATGGCGGCCACGGTCTTTGTCGTGTTCGCGGTGTGTTTCACGCCGGCTAACGTCATCCTCATGATGCACGCGGCACACGCAGCTCAAGGCCAAAGCCACTCCTCGTACATTGCGTACCTGCTGGCCATGTGTGCGGGCAGCGTGAGCTGCAGCCTCGACCCGCTGCTCTATTATTTCGGCTCGTCGCGCTGCCACAAGGTGGCAATCGACTTCCTCAAGAGGAGGAGCAGGAGGCGCAGCACGTCTGTGGACAAGGACAGCTCGCAGTCCACCAGGTCCAGCAAACTGGACACGTTTAAAAGCAATGTAGGAGGGCATTATAGTAAACTTGTGGCTTGAACTGGACTTGGACACAGGGCTGGGGTCCAGTGTGCTGCATTTCTACTTAAAACAAAGTACAATCCTTTCCTTCCTATTGAAAGTAGACAGGCTATGGAGTCCCTGATGTCACATTCCTTTGTAAACAACAATAATGCATGGCCACTACTTAGGAACACATGGGAACAAGATAGTTAAGGCATGACCATGACTTAGGAATAAGTGGGAATGAGATAGTTAAGTCATGACCACAACTTAAAGCATAATCATGACTTACTAAGACATAGGAACAAGATAGTTAAAGTGTGGCCACAACTTAGTGTGGGGACGAGATAGTTAAGGTGTGACCAAGACTTAGAAATGGGTGGGAATCCTTACGCTTAATTTTAAGGAGACTTAAAGTTAAGCATGAATTAACTAAGGCATGGGAACAAGATAGTTAAAGCATGGCCATGACATAGTAATGCGTGGGAATGAGACCGGGAGTGACAATAACTTGGTAATGCATAGGAACAAGATAGATAAATCGTGGCCACAACTTGGTTAAAGTATGACCATGACTTACCAAGGTGTGGGAACGAGATAGTTAAGGCATGGCCACGATTAGTAATGCGTGGGAATAAGATAGGGCATGAAATGTCTTAGTAAAGCATAGGAACAGGATAGTTAATGTGTGGCCACAACTACCTTAAAGTGTGACCATGACTTACTAAGGTGAATCAGATAGTGAAGGCATGGCCATGACTTAGTAATGTATGGGAATGCAGTAGTTAAGGCATGGCCATAACTTACTCGGCAATGGGAATAAGATAGTTAAATAAGTCGTGGCCATGCCTTAACTAGCTTATTCCAACACATTACTAAGTCATGGCCATGTATTATTTTTATTTGCACAGGATCTCACCTTAGGTGCTCCATATAATTCAGTGAATGCATGTTTGGTGACTTGCTCCCATCTTTTTGATCTATTAGCAGTTAACTACACAGTTTTGTGATGGGGTGAGGTCACTTCATTTGGTCAAAATGACTCCAAATCTCATATTGACTACTAGACAGATACATGTTTTGTGACACTGCATGATGTTATATCTACAAAAATACACACAACATTCAATCTTATAGAAGGCTGCTACTTTGTAGCTACACAATCTATTTTTCTTATTTTTTTAGAGATCAGGATGTCTTACAGGACCAGAAACCACATAATACGGTTTGAGATTACCAAACAGGTAGGCATAGTTAGAAATGTGTAAATAAGTTAATTGCCAGCTCAAGAAGCTAATTTTTGTCACAAAATATGTCTTAACTGATCTGCTACATTTGCATTAAAGGGAAAATGTGTAAATTAGTTTTCTTTTGCTTGACAATTTAATGTGCCTTTTACACCCTGCAGGATGTTTTTAACTAGGCCGTAATTGCTCATGAAGACTGTTAAGACAAGGTTGTTTTGTGTGTGAAGATGAGGCTTTGCATTTACAAAATGGCATTCTGTTACAGCATTCATTTTAATATTGTTTCAGCTAATATGTCTCATCTTAAAAATAGCAAAAAGTGCAGTTATTACATGCTTGCATAATGGACTTATTACACTATGCATGCTACTGAACAGGACCAGCAGGCTGGGCCATAGATCTGTATATGGAAATGCCCATGTCCTCTAAAACAGACATTAAATGTTTGCCCATGTAGTTGTCTATGTGTATTATATAAACATAAATACTTATGTGTACTTTATTGTCAGTGTTTCTCTGTCCTGCCTGTTTGAGTGTTTTCCTGCTCTTGTACACCTGATCCAGTATATCAGGTAATAAAGAAATATGAATGCACAGATCATTTTTATGCCCAATTCCAATTTCATTATTTATTAGCCTTTTTAAAAACCTTGTTTTAAACTATAAAAGGTTTTAAATGTAAAACAAACTGCTATTTTCTTTTCTTTAAGAAAACACTGGCCAATTTAAACATAAAATCAAATGCAGTTGTGTAGTTTAAAGGTAAACGACTCCTTAGATTAATCATATATGTACAATTAATTATGCTACACCACGTTTGTGTGAGTCTGCAAGATTTACTTCTTCAGACTGCAACACAGAATGGCCAGAATAAAAATAATACATTGTCTGCCTGATGTTTGCATTTGGAGGAAAAAAACTGCCCCACAATCGAGCACTTGTATGATGAAACCTTTGCTGAGCTGTACTGGGAGTGTGAGAGGAAGGAAAATACAGCTATGCTGGTCAATGATAATACAGCACCATAACTGAGAACTACTGTTTTATGTAAATAGATAACTTGTACTTTTGAAGGAAATGTGTAAATAAAATCAAAGATTTAAGCATGCAAAATTGCAGGAACATATATATTAATCAGAAAATGACTCTTTTTAAAAACATTGAAAATGAGCTTTATACCAGCATTTCTTTCTTTGTCAATATCAGTACAATCCATGTCAAAAAATCTTAGGCAGACTGTTGACCAACTGGGATATTTCCACTAGTGTTTGCCTTACACATCTCATTGAGTATGATGGTGTCACTGAAAGCAAACCTTTTCATTTAAATGAACTGAGAACTTCTCATTTCAAGTCCACTTTCAATACAGCAGAAACCATTCTCTGTTACACAGACCATTGCAAAATGACCTATGAAAATTAACATAGTGTGCAACACAAAGACATATGAATCAAGACTCATAAACAACATGAGGGACTTAGCAGGAATGTTGAAATCTTGGGAATGGCTGTCTTTGTTTATTACTCATGTCTTGAGCAAGTATAGCAATGTATATATATATACAACTAATCTTCCAGCTTCCTCTTCATGGATTGTCGACAAGTTCATGTTTTGCTCAGATGAATGAATATTGCACCCCACGTACACTCCCACAAGGAACAGTGGTCTCCCATGAGAATCCCAGCACAATTTCAGTCTCTCACACACTCATCGTCATGTTTGGAGAGTACTGCAGAAAAGAGATAAACATCATCATTGCATGCCAGTTAAAGCTTAATCAGTGCTACATGCACAGAGGCAGTATTAGTTCATAGGTGAGTGTGCATTTTGCCATCTCCATTACCTGTTTTATAACAATAACATTCCGTTAACGAGTCAGCATGAGCTATTGTCTTTACCTCTATTCATGCCTTGCAGTCACGTGATTTTGTTGTGGTTGCCGCCATGTTGAGTACCACACAATAAAAACAATGGAGCAAACTTCGCACATGAACTCAAGCTCGGAAGAAAAAAATTTCAATTGGATACGACACATATTTATTATTAGCTGAGCTTCGTCGGATTCACTGTCAAACCTGTTTCATGAAATTTACATATAATTCATAACCCGTCACCTTATTCAGGACAAAGTTTGAAAGCCTACAAAAGCACAGATGCTTACAAATACTTCACAGCAGGCTGGGTAGCAGAGCCTAAAATATGGTATCTGAGGCAAAAGAAAATATTCCTTGTAATAGTAGTGGTTTATTTGGTTTCATAATAAAACTTATTTATGCATACATTCTAATAAAAAAGAACAAAATTGAAAATAAATAATAGAAATTGATAAAAATATTTAATTAGCTAAGTAAATAATGATCAAAAATTGACCAAATATGTGTAGGCTGAAAGCTATGTAGCTAAGCTAAACACCATGTTGTAACATTATCATAGCGCTTATTTTGAGCTTTACACTTCTAAAGAAAATGTGGTAAATTGACAAGCCTAAAAGTAACAGCACAAATCTAATACCAGTCTGCTGAAAGGTCTTATTAAACCTTTTGATTAGCAAAAGCAAGTAAATTCACACAGTAAAGGTGCTAGTTACCCAACTAGCTAACCTGATTAGCATAGTTACACTAACTTAGTTGTTAACCAAGAGTTACTCGCCGGGGATAAAATGTGCACTGCAAAGTCGACTGATTTCCCCTCTGGTCTGTGTCTTTAGGAAGTCTATAAAATGTTAATCCTTTATCCTCTTTCTTGCTGTCATATGCCATGGCACAGCATACTGAAGGCATGAATCTGACAATAGGTACCCACTATGGCTTCAGCTTCATTTGTGACATCAGTTGCAACCCATGAATATCTCAATGTTCATGCTAAAGTAGCAGTAACTCTGCACTGATGTTTATTTCAGACGATCAAACAGAAACACTGATTTGGTTTCCCAAATTTAAGATATTTGACTTAAATTATTCATGATATCTGAGATGCTGTTTTTTAAGAAAATCAAATGTACACAATTTCTCAGATTTTTTAGTCAATCAGTCATGATAGGCATCCACTTCAGACAGCAGGGCTGGTCATGGGTCAGCTTCCTCCATATTTATGAAGATCATTAAAACTGATTCTAGATCATTTTATCAATCAACTCCTGAGGTTATTTGCATGTAAATACACATGTAGATTCTACTGCATTCAGCTACTCACTGAGTTTTTATTCATTTTTATATTTCACAGTAAGTCACAATGTGTCCTAACCCATTTCATCTAGTCTGTAAGACCTTAAAAAGGTTCTAGATGTGTTTTGAGACATATTTTGCTAATACATTATTAAAGAAAAACAGCATGTCTCTTCTGAGCACGGTTAAACTCACAGGTTTACTAATCTAAAGAAGTCCACACTGACTGGATAAATGCTGGGGTAAGTGGGAAATATGATTTTTCAACCAGTATTTTAATGACATAATTAAAAACGTTAATTTAATGATTTTTAATGATGCATGGATATTTGGCATATGTAGAAAAATGACAAAGTATTGCTACATCTGTGTGCAATGTTTTCAGTTAGTTGGCAGCACATGAATCATAAAAGCTTTATTTTCCTCCTTGTGAGTTCGAGCCACTGCAAAACACAAATACCAGAAAGCAGGTGACATACGCTCTCGTTCTGAAAGGGGTTGAGGAAATTGCCGCTCATCTCTCCATCATCTCTTGGCGTACTCGGCTGGTTGTTCATACTTAGGTTCCCGGGAGAGCTCTGGTAAATGGAAGAAGGAGTCAGGACAGACCTTTCATCACAAAACACACACAACATCTTCAGACAGCTTTTATGTGGACTTGAATAAATGTGTTTGTGTGGAAGTGAATCAGTGGCTTTCAGCAGAGCGAGCATGCCTCTCCTACCTTAGGGAGGCTGTCAATGTCACCTGATGCTGTCGAGACAAAAATAAAAAGAAAGTGAAGGGCATTTGTTGAGGTCACAGAGAGCAGGAGATCCAGAAATGTAAATTTTCATTTAGAGTGAATGTTCTGTATACACAGCAGAGAAAGAATGGGCAACATGGCAGAAATCACAATACTTTTCCAATTTTACAATATATGTGTATCACAAAATCTGGAATTCAGTTGGAAAAAAAGAAAACACAGAAATAAAAAGTATGTTTAATGGATATGAAAAAACTAGCACTACAATGTCTTTTTTAAATTACAAATACAACAATTAATAATGAATTAAATAACATGACTGGGGTTGACCTCTGGATGAGCTATTTGTTGCAGTTATTACAAATGATGATACTACAAGTGACCTTGTGTTTGGGAAATATTATTTTATATGTAATAAAATATATATATATATATATATATATATATATATATATATATATATATATATATATCAAAATTATTATCCTTGCTGGATATTAATAACAGTCTCATTATAATTTGTTTTATATAATAAATGCAGAAATGTATCAGAATAAAGATTTTACCTCCCACCCTAATAAGTAAGTAAAGTATTTAGCACATGTAGGAGTATGTAAGCACCCCAGACAAAAAATTTGTCACCTTGTGTGTTTAAGGTGGTAGTAACTTTCAAGCTCCAGCAGATGGTGCTGCACGAGGATGATCAGGCTATAAATACCTGCAGGATGTGTAATGGGGTTCATAGATTGAGAAAAGGTGTGACAGTTCAGTGAATGTTTCATTCGATGTGTGGCTCAGTTTTGACTTTTGATCACAATTCTGAGGAGAATGTCCTGTAGACTGGGATTTTTGCTACTGCTGGTAGACCCATATGACCTACAAATTCAGCTACCTCCTTCAGACTATGTTGTTTACCAAAATGCAATCACTCCTTTTTGCCAATCATAGACAACTGCTTTGTGACCCATTTTCCACACACTGAATGAGACATTCACTGCACTGTACCAAATACAGTATTCTCAATCTATAAATCTCATTGCACACCTCACAGGTGTTTATATCATCCTCATGCTGCGCCATCCGCAGGAGCCTGAAGTTACTACCACCTTAATCATGCAAGGTGACAAATGTTTTGTCTGTGGAGAATATTTTGTTAAACAGTTAGGTAATCCAAGCCCTGAAATGCCAACATTTCTTTCTCATTTTGAAATGTACTGTTGAGAACATCCAGGACTCAAAATCAGCCTGGACTTAAAAACACAAACATGCACAGTTTAAACTCAAGTTTAGTCATCTACAGAGAACAAATGAAGTAAATAAACAAATGAGTAAATAAAGTTTACTCATTACTCATCTACAGAGTACACCAGAGATCATGGTACAAGAAATGATAGAAATGATAGAGGTCAAACACTGGTAGACTTCTGTGATGAACATGGGTTGTTCATCAGCAACACACTTTTCCGTCTACACAACAGGCACAGATA
>BRDA01009430.1:0-10146 GCA_036984385.1 Crenuchus spilurus | reverse complement strand
GCAAGTTACGTTACTTCGGTCATGTGATGAGGCATGCACATGAGAGCATTGAAGGAAGTGTTATGACTGGACTTGTGTGGAGGGAGTCCGAAGACGTGGAAGACCAAGAATAACCTGGATGGATAACATCAAGATGTGGACAGGATTATCAGGTGCTAGCCTGCTACAAGCAACCAGAGACAGATGGCATTGGAGAGTAGTGACTCGTCTGTGTAGCCTACCATCACGAAGCGATGACGGCGTATGACATGACATGACAGAGAACAAAACTAAAAATGGTATTGTCAGCACAGTATAGTTCATAATTTCTGTTTATCTGCTGAATTTAACACACTGTAAAAAATAAAACAAGGTATTTTAAGGTGATATAACCTTTAAAAACACAATTTAATATATTTTTATCTTCAAATTTAGCAAATATACTGTAAGTGTGCATTAAAATGTGTAGACATTTGTTCTCTGTAGTGTATGACTACACATTTTCACTTAGAAAATAATTTGGCACATACTTTGAACGGGGGTGCCCAAAGTTTTGCACACTACACATGTAACCTGGACTTAAAACACAAACGTGCACATATTAAATTCAAGTTTGGAAACGTGTAGGAGGGCATACAATCTCTGATTCATTAAAAAAAGTAGTTTGTGTGTGACCACTACAATACATAAAATAAAACACATGAACAACATGAAATAAAATCATTAGATTCCCGCCCCTGTTGTCAGTGATATGTCATTTATGTTGCTTCTACCTAATGAGCCGTTCAGAGGATGAGGTTCCATTCCTGCAACACCTCCCATTGCACCATCAGCACAAGGACCAACAGGAAACTGAAAGACCACCACATCCAAACACATGCTCATACTGTACATATATTGTACTCTATTCAAACATGCTCATACATCAGCCATAACATTAAAGACAACTTGGTAATAAGGTTACGATGCTGGCAGTCTCTGTGTGCCAACAAAACAAGTCCAACACACCGAGTCATGGACCTCTGAAAGTGTCCTATGTTATGTGGCATCAATACATGCAAAGTTTTCTCTAGCAACCAACACATTGTCTAAGACTTTTACATGCACCAGTATTGTGAGATTATAAATGCTATTTGCTTCATTTGTAAGTGGTATTAATGTTATGGCTGATGGGTGTATATTCTACTCCATTCAAACAAAAATGTTCTAAATAAAGGTGTAAACTAAAAATGTCCAAAGCACTATTTGGAATGTTAGGGAGACAGATCTTACATTCGGCCTGTTTCCATTTGGAGGGACTGAATTCATCACACTGTACATGTTGTCCCCTGAGTTGGTTGACTCTGAGATAAAACAGAACACAAGATGTTTCTCAGTTAATAGCTCAAGACAAATCACCATAAGTGTTTGATTAAGTTCAGGGATAACATTTCTGGTTAAGTTTACACATCTACAGAGAGAACAAAATTAAAAATTTTATTTTTCTGCACAGTTTAGTGCACAATGTGTAACACAGGGTAGACTGTGCAGCAGGCAGGCATAGTCAGGCTGGATGAGCTGGGAAGCAGGCATTCAGACACAAATATGGAGAAGACAATTATATTTAATAAAGTAAACACAAGCACAATAAACAGGAACATACACACTAAAAACAGATTAAGAAGGATAACCCCTTGGGGCCCTGAGTGGCTGAGCAGGCTAAGACACTGACACTATGACCAGAGGATTGCAGGTTCAAATCCTGGTCATGCCATCAACAGCCGGGGCCCAAGAGAGCAAAAATTGGCAGTGCTTTCTCTGGGTGGGTAGATGGCACTCTCTCTCCCTATCACTTCCACACTGCAATGTCTACTGATTGGTCCATTTGGAGCTGGGAATCCTGCACATTCCTCCAAGCACGTTTGCTCCCCAGTGACGGTGTATCAGCAGTAGTTCAAAAAGAGGCAGTGGCCACATCACATGCAGTGCATGTCTTCACCCTCCTAAAGTCAGGGACATTGCAAAGTGATGGGGAGAACCCCCTAGCAGATGGGATGGGTTAACTGGCTAATACTACATTGGGAATGGGAGAGAATTGAAAAAAATAAATAAAAAAAATAAATAAAAGAAGGACAACCCCTTGGGGCCCGTCAGCAGGCTAAGACACTGACACTATGACCAGAGGATTGGTTCTGGTCATGCCATTAACAGCCGGGGCCCAAGAGAGCAAAAATTGCTAACACACTACAGATAAACAATGACTCCCGACCAAAACTGAGACAAAGAGGATATAAATATGTAACAGATAATGAGACACAGGTGCAAAGGGTGGAACGTGACAGGACAAGGATGGAGACTTAAAGAGACAGATACAAGACAGGGTTACATGATGTGAGGCGTGACAATCTGCTGAATTTAACACACTTGAAAAAATAAAACATAAGATATTTAAAGTTCCATAACTTTATTATGTAATTAATTACGTAATAACATATAAATACTCATTTATTCCAAAACAAATGTAGAACAAATGCCAAATCATAATGTTTAGATGTCTAACAGAGAAAATCTTTTACATCATGAGTCAATGACCTGATATAGAGTCAGGGTTTACCTGCTGGACTCGGCATGACTGGTGTGCCTGGTGGCCCTCCTCCTCCTGCCGGACCCTAGTAACACAATGCATGCAAAATCAGGCATGGTCATTTATAAAATGAACAGTATGGCTTTTTATCTAGAAAGTGAAGACTGTACATTATAGCTGCCAGGAGAGGAAGATGAGTATGGTATCTGAGAGAGAAGCAGAGGGAGAAAAGCTGATCAGACTCTTTATAATACTGTTCTTGTTAATAGTATATCATATTGTGGATGATTTGTAGTTGGTGTGAGATTTGGAACACTCTGGAATACTCACTGAGTTGGCGTTTGGAGGATTCGGCCAAGGCCTCCCTCCTCCTGGAGCCCTATACACATCACAAACAGAAGATAAACAGTGGCTCACATAAAACATCCAGCCTCCCACAAGGCTGTACAATAAGAATAAACATGTTATTTCAAATAATATCATGCCTGTTATTTGGTCAAAATAGATCACAACAGCCATGACGTTATTCACCTTCTGAGTTCTATTGCTTTCATAAGACAAATCTGCAAAAACATTTTATAGATTTTCTGTGAGAAAAAAAATTAATCCATACTCTACAGAAACAAAAATTGCTACGCATTTTAATTTACACTTATTCTTAAAATACAGAATCTAACATATTAGTGCTGCATAAACAAAAACAGCTTACATTGAATTTTAAGCCCTTTTGGCCCTCTCCTGTATATTGTTGCTGTAAAATGTGGCCTGTGCAAAAGGTACATTGTATATTCTAACAATTAGCAGCAGGTAAAGTTACCATTACAAATGGCAAATTTATATAAACATATAAATGTATAAATGTAAGTATTAAGGCTGTCAAACAATAAATGTTTTAGAATCGCAATTATTCTCAGTATTTCATATAGTCATTTTAATCGCGATTAATTGCGAGCAAATCCACCACCCGCCACTAGAAGCCACTAGCAAGTGTGAGTGCAGTGAGCACTGCTGAAACTGCAGAGAAGATTCATTTCATTTCAGTTTAATGTCGTATTTGATATACGAGCACATTGAGTTACGAGCTGCATCACAAAACAAATTAAACTTGTAAGTCAAGGTTCCACTGTATAGTGAAAAATGTCAATAAAAGTTATTTTAAAAAGGCAAACACACAAGCTTTCACGTAGAAATCAATGTGTAAAAGTATAAAGCAGCCTTTACTCCTCTATTCTTAATGATACCACGCACGGTCCAGTCTCAACATGAACTACGGATGATTCGCAGGCAATATTTTTAAAAATCCCATCAAATTAAGATCTAATTAATGTGTTATTATTGTGCTAACTTCAACAGCCCTAGTACGTATATGCTGTTTTGATAGGGAAAAACAACTGATCAATTATGAATCACTTTTTATATTAAGATTTATTGTTATTTTATTTGTAACAACAACTTATACAGAGCCCCTTAAAATACTCTAAGCAAGACAACAAAATATATTTTAGCTTATGTTTATTCATTATGAAGTGTTTTGGCAACAACATGATATGATTCAGGGGAAAATAATACACTGTAATTATCTATTTGTGGGATTTATGTACTGTATGTATATTTGTTATTTTAATCAGAATGTAGCAGCTTTGTACTAATCATGTTTAATTACCACAAGCCTGTGAAACAACAGTATTACATCAATCTATTTCTCACTGTTCTGTTTTCATAAAAATGAAAATACTGACTGTAAACAGGTGTACATGTACGTCCTATTGTCAGAACAACATGAGTATGACAATGTTGATTTTAAACCAATCAGGCGACATGGATGAATGTAACTTATATAAAAACATATTGTGGCAGTGGAAGAAGCACATCTTTCATGCACACTCACATGCCAGGCATTCCTGGTCCCATTAATGAATGTACAGGTGGCCTCATCCCTCCAGGAAAGTTCTGCAAAGAAGTATCAGTTAAAAATATGAAAATGTGAAAAAAAAGAAAATATGAAAACAGAAAATGTGGTACAAACTTGCGGTCCAATAGGAACCATTCCTCTTGGAGGTGTCATTCTCGGCATTGGTCCATTCATGTTCAAATGGCCTGGAAAAGAGCAATTTAAAATAATAACAAAACACAAATATGAAATTCAAATTAGAACATACTACCCCTATAGTGTAATCACAGTGCGCCCTGCAGTATGGACAGCCTATAGTGGCCACAACACTTAATGACATTCGTGGACCTTTCATATAGCAAAATGTTCCTTTTCACTAATGTTTCATTAAAGCAACAACTTGGTTGAGACATAACAGCAAGCAGTTTACATTCTCATAATGTTGTACCAATGTCCTGTCCAATACTCAGAAGACAGGTACTCATCTGACCTGGCTGCCGCATCGGATCCATTCCACTTAAGAGCGCTTGGTTGCCAGGGCCCATTGCCTAGTCAAGACAAATGAAATTATGAAATAACTAAAGTCAAATAGAACGAGAATTAAATAGAAATAATGCTTATTCAAAGTGTGGAGACCTTGTTTTTATTTGAAATGACACTTTTTTTTATTAAGTAAGAAAATAAAAGTATTTTAAAAGTATTTTTAAATAAGAAAGTATTTACTAATATTATGTGTTGTATTTCAAAAATAATTACAAACTATTGTTTCAGACTAGATTTATTACAGGATTGGACCAGACCATTTCCTCTTTCTATTAAAAGCACATACCGAAAATATTTTATCTCCAAAAACATGACTGATATCAGAATAAAAAGATAAAATGAGTTTTACTTTATTCTCAACAAAATATACCTGCTTATCATTATTCTGATGAGATATTGCATCTCAGTCAATCTGAAAATCCAGGCATCTTCAAATGTTTGTCAAAACAGTGCACCATTACTGCCATTAAAACTGGGAATAATTGGCAATATACACTGCTGGTCATTAAAATTGCAAAAAGGCAGCGTCTTGCTTGATGCTGCAATTTTAATGGCCAACAGTGAACTTTACCAATTTCTCTTTATGCTCTCTGAAAAAATTCTCCCCCCTCTCTCTGCTGAACTCCTACACCAATCTCTCAGTTCTTTAGCAAAAGAGGGAATCAAAATTCACTTCATACTGAACTGCTCAAGCAAAATCAGCCATGCTGAGTCTTACTGCTCTCCTTTTTGAGCTAATTCAGTTTGAGGTTTACTCAACTCAAACTTCTTAGTTTAGTCAAAAGTTCTCCTAACTCACTTAATTAGGCAAATAAAATACTTAAATAAAAAACAGCTTATCCAGCTTCCACAGAAATCTTTTCATTACACAATGACATCATTTCCTCCTCTTGGGCTCCCAGTTTTGGAATTTGATGAGACTGTGGATCGCAGAGTGAACTGTGCTACTTATAGACTACTGAACATGCCTATGTTTAACATTATAATTGCAATGTCTCTTTTTGTGGCAGTGAGTGGTGTTAAGTGTTCATCCCCTGATCAGGACATCATGAGTTTAAACCCTTGTGCTGCTGCAGATGTCTATAATTGTGAGCCCATGATGAAGGGAAGTGTATTGGTGCTATGCGAAGGAGAGTCACAGGTAGCACCAAAACTGATTTAAAATATATTTTATAATGTTTAGCAATGTGGAACAATCTTTTTTGTAAGATTTGGGAAAATGTCTGAACTAGTATGTTTGATTTGGTAAATTCAAAGTTAAATTCAAGTTCAATTAATTCAAAAAAGGAGTGCAGTAATTAAAAAAAAAATTTACAGTGCAAGTGCTCAGATTAGAAACTCCGGTTAGATTTTGGGAAAAGCTAGTTTCCTAGTAGTTTGAGTCTCTGTTTCTCTCCAGTTCTGTAGACTAATCAGTCTGCTTTCAGGTCACAGTCTTGTTTTCCTCTTTCTCCTCAGGTCAGGTTTTAGTATTCACATGCACTGGTACAGCAACTATGAGAGCAGAAGTTTAAATCCTAATTTGGGGCATTCTTTGCTTTCACACTGGAGGAGCCTGATGAACAGGAGGTCACGTTCAAGTGTTGTCCATTCTTTTTTTGGTTTATTTGCATTTCTAACTCCTTATCTGCTCTTAAGTTCAGTCTCTTGCAGCACCGGTTGGTGGCTCTCTTGCTTTGGGGTTCAGAGATGGGTGAGTCACCCTGTTGTAACTAGAGACCAAAAAGAAAAAGCCAAAAATAGTTTCTCTCACTCACGTATGTTTCTAAATGATACTGACAAAAGATTTGCTCTTTATAAACTATAATCTGTTCATTTCAGTATTTTATTAATTCTACACAAAAATAAGGCTGTAACCACTGTTATTATATGCAGAAGTAGCACAATAAATTGAATATTGATGATTTGTTCAATTTCGGTTTATCAAAGAGTATAAAGGACAGATTATAAATAATTACAAATTACAGCACTGCACAGGACCATTTCTATTAAAAGCACATAATAAAAATATTTTTCTTGAAAGAGACATGATTGACTTCTGTCATCAGAATTCAATAAATGAGATACAGGAGTGGGGTTTTACTTTGTAAACAGCAAAATATACCTGCTTAGTCTTTATTCTGTTGGGTTATTGGAAAAAAGAAATGTTCACTTGTATTATAAACATTTAACAAATCATTTGAACTAAAAAAAACTCCAAAAGAACTGAAATGTTCAAGACCACAAATTCAACTTCCAATCACAAAGCTTCTGTCAGAACTCCAGACCCACTTCTTTTTGCTCCTTTGGCTGTTTGATTAGATGAAGCTGAATGTAATGTACTTAAGACACTGCATTCCTGCAATGATGCTAAAGCAGCTGAAATGCTGTATAAAATGTGAGTGTGATACCTGTCCAGGTATTCTGAGAGCAGCTCTGGGGCCACCAGGACAGCGAGGGGACATGAACTGCTGTAGAAACACAAGCACATAAAAAGCACATAAACGGCATATATTCTTTACATTTACAGCGTTTGGCAGACACTCATCCAGAGTGATGTACAAAAGTGATTTGTTTAAATTAAGAGAATCATCTCAGCTAGATGACATGTTAAGCGTTACACTTAACACTTTACACTTAAGCGTTCAACAAAGGGACTCTGCTGCTGGAACAGCAAGTGGAGTAATATTACAATAATATTCAATCAAATACACATTCATCTTAGGGCCAAACTATGTCAAATCTTCTGCCTTGCTGCACAAATATAAGTGTTATCCCAAAAACTGGGCTGATGTGGTGAAATCCGAGATCCATTTTTTGTTTCCTATTTTTGGTAAATCAAAATTTTGACCCTTATTTACAAACCAGTCAGAATGATCTGGTGGAGCCTCTTCTAGCTGCATCTTTCAGTCTTGTACTGCTCTGAGTAAGCAATCTTTTCAAAAAGAACAGAAGAGTCAGCCTGCAGACAAAGCAGATTAATGATCTGCTCTGAATTACACCACCAGAGGGCAATGCAAGAACTCCTTTCATCAGCTAACTCTGCCCTGATCAAATCATTGCCAGTGCTTAGAGTCACTTCCATAAGCTCTTTTACCCTGAGCAGATGTGAAACAGAAAATCAGGTAACGACTTTATAAAAATTATGGCACCCTGTAGCCTTACACGTTTTTGATAAATGATTCCTTTTTCATGATACTCAATGAGTTTTACAAAACAAGGTGCATACTGAATAAAACTGGTGCATGTAATAAAAAAAAAAAAAAAAAAAAAAAAATATATATATATATATATAGGCAAATCACTCTTACAATATCAGTCACCTCTACTAGCTTCCATTTGTAACACTGCATAACTGTCAGGCTCTGCTGACCTTCTGAAAAATAGATTATTTTATGGAATTCAGTTCACATTTCACGTGTAGTTCAAGTGCAACGCATACATCCCTAATAGTGTACACATAAAATATGTAATAGGTTTCATTAGTGAAAATATGTTTAGCTCTACAGAGAACAAACATTTGTGCATTTTAATGCAATTTATTTACTGTTTGGTGAATTTAAAGGGGACATATGCAAAACTCATATTTTGTGTGTTTTTGTATTTACACTTCTACAGTTCCTATAAACTCTCCAAGCATGAAAAAACATCCATCATTTATTGTGAGTCAGTTGAAAAATTTTGGTGTCAGTAATCATATGCTTCTATGAGCCATTTGATGGGTTCCTTGTTGTAATGTCACAATAAGGAAATGCATAGAACCACCCTCGCACCACCCCTCACCGGTCAACCTCCACCAGAGCCCCACCCACTAGATTAGTTAAAGATCTGCAATTTTGGTCTTCTGTGTTTACAAGCACGGTGCAGACAATGAGCACTATGAGAGAGACAGAGAGAGAGAGAGAGAGAGAGAGAATGTGTGTGTGTGAGTGTGTGTGTGTGTGTGTGTGTGTGTGTGTGTGTGTGTGTGTGTATGCGAGAGAGAGAGAGAGAGAGAGAGGGAAAGAGAGAGAGAGAGAGTGTGTGTGTGTAAGTGGGTGTGAGTAAGAAAGAGAGAGAGAGAGAGAGTGCCTGGGTGTGTGAGAGAAAGGGAGAGAGAGAGAGAGAGAGAGAGAAAAAGAAAGTGTGTGTGTGAGTGAGTGAGTGAGTGAGAGAGAGAGAGAGAGAGTGAGAGAGAGTCCATGAGTCCAAAAAGCAAAATATCCGATGTTGGAAAAAGGGCTCAGCGTGTAACATATTTGTTTGGATAACACCTCTGTGTTCTGTCATTTCCATGTGTGGCAAACCCTTACACTGAGGGTTGGGTGGAATGGGTGGGGTGTGACCAGCAACAGCTTATTTGCATAAAAGTAAAGCCCTTTTATGGCTCATTCTGAAAGAGACTGAAACTAGGAAGAAAAGAGCTGGTGATATCTCTTTATGTGACAGTGATTTTGTCCAAAGAACTTCATGAACATGTTTTGTATAGACCATAGACCTGTTCTAACTTGTTTTTAAAAAGTATAATATGTCCCCTTTAACATATTGGAAATGATAACAGACTATGTGCAAAAGTTACAGTTCAAGAAATACATTTTTCCAGGGTGTTAAATTCAGAAAATAAATAAAAATGCTATGAAATGTGTAAATTATCATTTTGTCGCTGTCAGGACAAAACCATATATCTCAATTTTAAATGTTATTATTATTATTATTATTATTATTATTATTATTATTATTATTATTGCATAATATTACATTTCCAGCTGGACTTCTCACTGTATGAAAATTTCATGATAAATGTATCAGTAGATATCCATCAGTCCATCAGGGATTTGTTCACTCCTGATATATTTTCACATGGAAAACAAATGAAAGATTTTGTTTGACTGTATATATGCCTAATTACCTGCAGTGGATGTAATAGACTGTGTGCTTCAGATTGTCTTGAATATTTACAATGAAATGAATATTAAATATATTGCTTTCTGACGGAAGGATGAAAAGGCTTGTGTAGGGGAAGTTGCACTGACGGTAGATGTTTTTCTAAAAGCTGAGCTGTAGAATGTGAATAAGGGCTGGCAGTTCTCATTAGTGGGGCAGGAGAGCTGCTCAGAGTTCAGCTGCTGACACTAAATCAATCTGTTTATGCTCTCTTCTCACAAATTCCTCACTGATGAACTCCAGAGTATTGTTGTTGGCACGTGTGCAG
>BRDA01009429.1:73637-84891 GCA_036984385.1 Crenuchus spilurus | reverse complement strand
CGTCCTGTCTAAGGTAAAGACTAAACAATCAGTTAGTACAGTCTAAGGTAAAGACTAAACAATCCGTCCTGTCTAAGGTACAGATTTAACAATTCGTTAGCACAGTCCAAGATAAAGACGAAACAATCCGTCCAGTCTAAGATAAAGACTAAACAATCCGTCCTGTCTAAGGTAAAGACTAAAAAATCTGTCCTGTCTAAGGTAAAGACTAAACAATCAGTCCAGTATAAGATAAAGACTAAACAATCCGTCCTGTCTAAGGTAAAGACTAAAAAATCTGTTATTCCAATCTAAGATAAAGACTAAACAATCTGTCCTGTCTAAAGACTAAAGAATCAATTAGTCCGCAGAGAAGTGGTGTTTAATTACTGTGTTGCTGTTCAACAGAAGCAGTTTACATTAGAACTTTAGAACCTGACTCTAGACTGAATGAGCAGCTTTTAGTTCAGTTTAAGACACTGTTCCCTTTACGCTTATATTCTATAGTGGCTCTATTATCTTAGTTTACTGTAAAATTATTTTGTTTTCTCTTTTCTCTCTGTTGTTTCAATAATGTACTGTTTGTTATTGTTTTATGTTGATTTATTTCTGCACTTTTATTCTGTTAAATTGTTTTACTTTTTAATCTTTGTAAAAGCACTTATGACTGTGGTGTATGAAAGGTGATTTATAAATTAATTTGCCTTGCCTAATGTTTAAACCACTTAGTTTTGCCTTGAGACTTGATCCCTGAATGTGATGTGCCAGATTGACCAATACTATCAGGCTGCAGCCCTGCAGACAGGCCCCTGGCTGGGCAAATCCCGGTAATGGACAGAAGAAGCCCTCTGCAAGGCATAAGTGTAAACCATGCTGAAATATGATGCTAATGTTAGCTTTCCAATAAGACAAACATTCTTTTGTGTGAATACTTATTTGCAATTGTATTATTATGCTAGTTACACATAACCCATTATTATATACTGGATAATGTATTAGCTAGGCTAGGTAGATAGGTAAAATTCTGTATAAAAATAGGTAGTGTCTGTACAAAGTCTGTAATCAGCTAAAAACTCAGGACCTTTATTTTGAAGACAAACTTCCATCCACCTACAGGTTTCAGCCCATTATGGGGGCTTTACCCAGCCAGGGGCTGCATCTACATATAGTGTTGCTAAACTGACAATAGGTTGTGGTTGTGATGTCACAACACACACGGGAGTTTGCTTGAACTGGACTGGCTCAGTTTATCTACAGAACCTTCACAATCTTAAAAATTTAGGCAGCATTTTGGAAATTGCATTTTCTTACATTGAGATTTTGATATAAATACATCTTTCATATATAAATATTTATATATGAAATATAGATATATTTCAGGACTATGTTTATTATCAGAATCTCAGCATAAACATGAGTGGTTAATATACAGTGAGTGAGTGTTGGGCATCTGAACGCATGTAATAATGAGTAAGATGTACTAATAATAATAATAATAATAATAATAATAATGAGTAAGACGTACTACTTCTACAAATAGAACATACTAATAATACTGAGTAAGACGTACTACTAATAAGACATATTAATAACATTGCATAAGACGTAATAATATGGAGAAAGATGCATTAATAATACTAAGACATACTACTAATAACATAGTAATAACATTGAGTAAAATGTACTAATAATACTGAGCAAGACGTACTAATAACGTTGAGTAAGACTAGTAGTAATGGTTCTGTTCTAACAGTGTCTGAACTGAAGAGTAGTTTGGACTCTAACCTGTCTGTACTAGCTGAGATGATTGGAAACAAAGCACTGCTGTATGTCGCTCTGGATAAGAGCATCAGCCAAATGCCATAAATGTAAATATTTAGTAAGACACATACTACTAATAATAACACACTAATAACATTGAGTAAGATGTACTACTAATAAAAACTTACTAATAACACTGAATAAAACGTACTGATAATACAAAGATGTACGTTTAATATTGAGTAAGACGGAGTAACAATATTGGGTAAGATGTACTAATATTAGACTGAGTAATATTAGGAAAGACTGTAATAATATTGGGAAAGATAACAGTAATATCGAGTAAAGCGGAGTAAAGCGAGTCTCGGTGCAGATGTGCAGCACATCTGTAGGCTCGGAGCCCGTTTTTCGCTTGTCCGCATCCGCGTCGTTTCTGAGCTGGTTCAGCCTCAGCGCGACCAAACCTTGTGAACCCAGTGTGCCGCGGTTCGGTTCGTATCTGTGTCGGCGTGTTTTTATTGTGGTTGTCAGTCGACGGGAAGGTCGTTGAGTCGTGTGAGCTCTGCTTAAAGCTTTAGCAGCTCGGCTAACCAGACCCCCTCCTCCTCTCCACTCCTCCTCCTCCTCCTCCTCTCCGAAAACATTGAGACAGAAAAGCCGAACCCGACACGTACCCGCGCCGCCCGAGTAATGCTCAGGTCCTTCATGACCTCTTCAAACGCCGCGGTCTCCTCCGCCTGCTTCTGGTTGTGAAGAGCGATCTTCTCGCTGAATTTTCGCGGATTGTTTGAGGTCGCCATCTTCCGTTCTTCTCCAAAACAGACCGCTCTCTCTCTGTGTCTCTCTCTCTCTTTTTTTGCGCCAGACGTACGTGGCGACGCCGCGCAGAGGATTATGGGGGTTGTAGTCAACAATGCGCTGATATTCTAACACGCTAAAGGTGATAGTTTACAAACTGTACACGGTCATATCACAATATCATGACCACCTGGGGCTCGGAGTTCACTGAATGCTAATCTTTGTTCATTTCTGTGCTCATTACAGAAGTTAACTGATTTATTGTGGTGTGGTCATTGCTCTGTAGCACTTGTCGGAGTTGTTGTTCCCCTCTGGCATCATTGACCTGGGAGGCACGGTGCATTGTGGGTAACACTATATTGACTAAACAAGTAATTAAATTGTTCACTGGGAACAGCACTACAAAACACCCTAAATAGAGCACTAAACAGTAAATATCACTTACTTTCAATGAACAATCCTAGTTTCACTCACTAATTTTATTGATAAAATGGAAACACAAAGTAAGTATAGAATCAAATAGTAGATTTGCATTTACAGTCATGACGATCTACATTAGAACATGAAAAATATATTTAAAATATGTTGGAGATGTGTTTTGGTGTTGTCAGTAGTCTCCATTGTTGATGTTTCCTTTACTAAATTCAATTATAATATTAATATAACACTATATAACTGAGTGTTTATATGACAAAAGGTTCAGATGATTTATCTTGTTTATCACCGTTACCTGTATAGTCTTCACACTAAGAAAATTAAATACAGAGTACAAAGGCTTGTTGCTGGGGCTTATTGCGATGCAATAGAGAACCTTTCCATTGTTGTACACATGGTTTTTGTACCATTACACTATTCTGTACCCAAAGAGGCTAAAATGTACCTTTAATGGTACATTTATGAAAAGTGTACCTTTGAGTAAAAGACAGTATACCTCTGTTTTAAATGTGTTCTATGCAGAACATTATAGCTAGTTATCAGTGAATGAGTCAACATTTGAAAAAGCCACTACAGTGAGTGTGATTTCAAATCCAATGTTCTTTTGTGGTTTTGTATAGTGATATCACTGCCCGCCTTACAGCTTTTTCTTTTTTGAACAAATGTACTTTGTATACTTACTCATTTATTTTGCCATGAACAGAAATAAAAACACCTTCATTTGATTTTTTGTCATTCACTCATTCATAGTCTGTGGTTGATGTGTAATGGTAATAGAGGTCTATTAAAGTATGTTAATAGTGTGATTTCAGTCAATGTTTAAATAAATGATGAGGACATGAGGTGTTTATGTTAAAACAGTTGATGTGGCAGTGAGTGTGCTCATGAATACTGGGCTGATGGTGACAATTTTTTTAAAATTAGGAAACGATATTCAGGGGGTAGCTGCTGGAAAAGGAAATCAGCATCTATCAAATCAGCTTTGCAGCAGCTGTCCTTCTAATGACAGATGTTGGGTTTCTGTGTTCTAAACACTACTTACCTGCACAATCTTTTACCACAGTGCTGTCTTCAAGAGAAACAAACTCGGTATAATCCTCTTTAGAGAAGTTTCCTGGAAATTGACCAATTATGCACTGCATCATGGGTACTCCCTATTTGTAAACTACGTCTTGTACATCCAAATGGTGGTGGTTTTATTAGAAAAATGAATTTTCTGACTAGGAAGCACCACATCTGAAGTCAGAAATGTTGAGATTTTTCTTATGAACCAAACAGTTCATCAGTGGTATGATATATAATAATACTCATTTGTGCATTAATTTTAATAGTATCACGTTTTTAAACATCTACAATGAACAGATGTTATGTTGTGTTCAACAACCTGTAGAGTTCTCCATGTGTGTTTACTTCTTGCACAAACCACAAAAACATGGTGATGTTAGTGGTCAAGTTTCACATTGAAGAGACTTTGAAAGCACAGGTGTACTGTTGGAATGTTATAATGCTCTGAATATTCTGCACTGTATTTAAGACTCCATTACAGAATTGTGGAACCTTAAAGTAATACATTACACAGGACACAAAAACCATGTCAACAACAGCCTAGTAGGCAGGGAATACCCATGATGCAGTGCGTTGTTAGGTTTGACAATTCCCACAAAACTTCTCTGAGGAGGATGCTAAGTGATGATGGTAGTCTGAGGTCAATTTCTGTTCAGTTCTAAGGCAGGGGTCTCCTAGAGGGCAGGACAGTTTGACGTCTTTGGTATTCTTGGATTAACAGGTGTTTTTGAGTACCAAAAACTACTGCTGGGCACCGACACTCCAAGAGCAGAAAAATGAGACTTAAGATCATGTCAAAAAGAAAATATGACTCTAAACTCAAAATACATTATTAGTTACACAGAGAGGTGAGCGACAAGGCAGAGATCTATTCATTTCATTTTTTAATTCAAGACATCATGTTACATTATGTTATCTGGATGAAAAAAGGAGTAAAAATGATTTCACATCAGGGAAACAGGAGCAAGGCTAAATGAAAGTGGTACTAAGAGGAAATACATTCAGTATTGTGGGACAATGCACAAGAATAGCAGATTTCACAGCACAACACATATCAAAATAGAGCACAAACAGGATTTCACATGCTGATCCCTCGCACACACAGAATTTATTTTAACCTTGAAAACACTAACACCAAAGTTACATTTTTGGGAAAAAATGAAGAACAATTGTAAGATATGGTCCTTTGTACTACATTCGTTATGTTTAAAGCATTAATAGCAGTACTTGTATAATATGCAAGGAAGGATTAAGACTTAAAGAGCCTGAGATGAGGAATTTAATTCACTGGAATTTTAAAGAATATTTCAGCATATTCTGCATAAACGCCTGAGAGGTTTCTGAGGTCAGTGCACAACATAAGTTCTCAGATTTCATTATCAAACTCATTTCATGAGCAGCTGTTTGTACCAAAACATTTTCAGCTTTAAATGAGTTTAGTCTGAGCTTCAAATATCACCACACACGACAGACTGATGCATTTTCAGAGACTGAACTAGCAAGCTAATGCTAATCATGCTTTTTCTTTTCTAAAAAGGTCTATAATTTCCTGACTCCATCTTCTAAGCATGAGGGTGGATGCTTCATGATTTGCAGCCAGTTGCACCCAGAATATTTCAGGGGAAGACCATCTAGACCAGGTGTGTCAAACTCCGGTCCTGGAGGGTTGGTGTCCAACACAGTTTGGTGATTTCTCTGCTCTGACTACAGTTAAACCTGCTGAGCTGAATCAGGTGTTTGATCAGGAAGATCACCACACTGCAGGAATCCAGTCCTTTACGACTGTAGATTGACATCCCTGATCTAAAAAACACATTTAAGTGTTTTTTGCTTAAAACATCACTAGCTGTAAAAACACGATTACTTCTACAAAAGGACAACAATCACACCTCAAAAAGCACCATGGACTATATCAAGAGGTGCAAGCTGATCACAGTCCCCCGACCTAAACTTCACTGAAAATCTGTGGATAGACCTCCAAAGCACAGTGCATGCAAGACAAATAAGAATGGGCAAAAATCCCCCAAACAAGAACTGAACGACTCATAGCTGGCAACAGAAAGTGTTTACAACATCTGTGAGACTTGCCAAAGTGGATGTTACTAAAAACAGACCTCTGCTTCAGGCCCTTTTCCTTTTTTGGTTAAGAAAGGAAAAGATGGAAATAAAAACAGTAATCTATTACAAATTTAAAATTAATAAAGAAATGTGTCACCTCTATGTCTCAGACTTTTACTCAAGTATCTATTTATAGTAAGAGACATTTTGAAAGGGGTGCCCAAACTTTTGCATGCCACGGTATAAAGTATACCCTTTATCCCATAAATCTGTCCATTCAAACTCTGATGCTAACAGTGTAACTAAAGTGATACAACTTTGTGATTTTCAGATGATTGTACATTTTATCTCTACACGTCTTTAAAAGCACATGAGAAGTTCTTCTGTCTCTGACTAAACCACAGCAGTGCTTTCCGTGTTCAAAATCCACACAATTTAGTCTAAATCCCCATTCCAGTCAGACATCAAGATCAACAGTCCTGAAAAGCATCAAACACTGATTCGTAGTTCTATTAAGCAAAGACTAAAACATTTTAAAGTGAAAATGTGGTCTAATCATCTGAAGTAAAACATGCTGGAATGTGTTAAAAGTGCTACTGAATACAGTGGACTGCAGCCTGTTGGGTCACAAACCAGCCGCTCAGAGAAATTCTGAGTTTTGCAGCCGTGCTACATCATATTAAAATGATGCTCATACATCACACTCATAGTGAGACACAAATCAACGATAAATTGACAGGAAATTAATAATTCAGCTTACCCACATACACTATAGTGTCCAAAAGTTGGCAGACACCCCTTCTAATGAATGCTTTCCACTATTGTACTCATTGCTGACACAGATGTACACACAGCTTGTCTAGCCTATGTAGAGAAGTACTGCCAACAGAACATGATTAAACATCAACGTCTTGCCACCATGTCAATGCCAGGCGTGGGCTAGAGGAGTATAAGAGCAATGCTCCAACATCTAGCAGAAGGGCTTCTGTGGGCAACAAACTCTTTGAAATACCTTTGATTTTGTAATAAACAATGAATGAGCAGGTGTTCCAATACTTTTGTCCATATAGTGTAACCTTGAAGGCAGACCAGTGTCCTACACTGGCTTACACATCATGGAAACAGATCATAGCTGATGGATATAGTAGAAGATTGTGTGCTTGCTCATTGCAAATAAAATCACGTTATATAACCAAATTGTATAGAACACAAACTAGTAAACACGCGTCACTCCAGCATCCAGAGTTTCTACTCATCTACTGAACACTGCAGCATTTAAGACTGTGGTGACTGTTATACATTCATATCAGGAGAAAAGCATGCTGATAGTCTTACAAAACACATGTTGGGTACAGCAGTAAATATAAGACCACAAGTTCTTCAGCTCTTCAGTAATATTATATTCAGTCATACTGTACTTTACCACAAAGCCGTCACAGTGAAAGCTCTCGGTCTATTCTGCACTGATCTCTGCTTTCTGATTGGTTAAAGTGCATTTTTAATGTGCTTTGTGAGAAACAACAAAGAATGTGAAGGAGAAATTATTTCACTCAATAACTGCACCATTTAGGAACAAGTGTGTGCTTTAGTCTGACAAACTCAGGAAAACAGAATTCAATTTTAAGAACTACTTACACAAAAAAGGGAAAAAACACAATTTCCCCTCTCGTCTCTAATGCAGGCCATCAGCCAGGGCATTTGAATTTACAATGTAATGGACATTCATAACTCACCAATTAGCAGTAAGCATCTATGGTTAAGTCATCCCACACTTAACTTTTTTAGTAAAAACAAACTTGTGTTAGTTTCACAGATATACATCACAAGGCAGGAACATATCAAATGGAGTTATAAGTCAGAGAAATGACACATATTATTTTAATAGCTTTATAATAATGCATCAGCCTGTAAATAACTCACAGTGACAGCTGGCCAGGTCAAAGTGCAGCCTCTGCACAGAAGGGTTAGTTAAAACGCAGTGCCACCCCCAGCCCTGAGTTCATACCCCACTATGTACAGTGCCCTCCAGGTATCTGCAACCCTGGTAAAATCAATAAAAACTTGTTAATAATTTTTAATTATTATAATTTATTAATAATTAATAAATTCACCTTTTGATGATTTATTCACTGAAAATGTTTTAAGAAAATTAAACCTATTCTGAGAAAAAAAATCTATATTTATATTTAACAAAACCACAAATCACAGAAATTCTTAAACTCTAAAATTGTACTTAAAGTTGTACTGAGTATTTGCTAACTTTCAAACAGTAACCAATCACATTTTTCAGTGTGGTATATATATGAGGTGACACAAGGATCAAACATGACTGGACAAAAAATACATTTTTTTTAGCCCAGCTCTCCCACAAGAATTGTGGAACCAGGACTACACTGAAAAGTACTGCACCTCATGTCTTCTGTTAAGTATGGTGGAGGGTCTGTCTGTGATGTGGGGGCTGTCTGGTCCTCCAAAAACTCCTCACAAGGATACATTGTATCATACAACTCCATGAAATACCAGGATGTCTTAAATCAAAATCTGTCTGCCTGTGCCAAGAAAGTAAAAATGGGTCATTACTGGATCTTCCAGCAGAACAATGATCCAAAAACTTCAAGCCTCACACAATCCAGCCATCTCAGTGCCCTGATCTAAACTCGTGGGGTGAGCTAAACAGAAGAGTGACCCTGAACAGTCTTGAGATTCAGTTAAGAGGAATGATCCTGGCTATAAGATGCTTTAGGAAAAGACAATGTACTGTTTTGTACAAAAAGTAATACAAGCGCAGAGGTGCCAATCATTCTGACACATTTTATTAAAAATAATGATTTCTTGATAAAAGATTTTTTTCTCTGAATAAATTCTCTATACTTAAACTTTTTATTTATTACACCACTTTTTACTAATCTTTACCAGGGTGCCAGTCATTATGGAGAAGGCTGTAAATTCAGATGTTCATTTTTATCCACAGAGTCATCATAAATCTACTGTAGATGTCATGAAAATATCGCACTGACATTGGCCACATTTGATGTAGTCTGTTTCAATAGTCATATTCATTTGGCTACATTTATGTTTAAATACTTCAGTTTTGAAGCTTTGGCCAAACAAATCATTTTGTTTGTACTAATTTCAGATGTTTAGTGATTCCTGTCTAGCTCCATCCCAAACACTGAACGCTGCAGTGTCAGCTGTAGCATTTGCACACTTTGCTTTTAATTTACAGCCATTTCTAAACAGTGAGAAAAACAAAGTTTACAATATTAATCATGATCAAGTCCTTTAATGATTGAGCACAAAACAAAAAGACTTCGGCTGTTCTCTGTGCTCCAACCACACGTTTCAGCTGGTCCACTACATTTGGGGTAAATTGTGTAAATGTGATTTTTTACTGGACTATTCCTTTAGTGCATGCTTAGAAAGAGGGAACATGAGCATCTGCAGATGTGCTAATGAGCTGAGAAATTTCCTCAGAGATTCCTGAAGTTTTCTTGGATGTGACCCAGCTCATGATCTAATACACTTTTTTGATAAATTCAGTGGTTCTCCTCATGGTCTGCTAGCTGTCCTTTCTGTGTGTGCTCTCAAAAAACTGGTGTTAATACACAGACCTGACTGAAAAACAGAAACAGAGCAGCTCAGACAGAACATCAGTGCACAGGACAGACTGTAGATCTAGTCTATACTAAGGGCTGAAACCACATATTGTCAAGAAGATCTGGCCATGAGACAGTGAAAGAGGAGAAGATCTGAAGAACAAAGTCTGAGAAGGTCTTAGATCAGGCCACGGGGGAAGGTGTGAACATCAGTAAGGCGCTTTAACAGTGGCGAGACCTCCGAGGCTTCCTATCCGACAGCTTCTTGTTGCAATTTTCTGAGCTGAAAAAATACTGAAAATGAAGTTAAGGTGCTGAGTGTGACCACTGCATCATTTAAGGTGGAACAAGAAAATTTGAACAAGAACCTGGCAAAAAAGAAGCTGGTTCTGCTGGACAGGTGAGTTGCATGAACTTATTTGTGCCGTTTCAAACAAACAACAGGTCAGTGATGTTCAGTCCCATTTGCTAATGTTTGTGATAGCGACTGGTTAACTACATATCAGTACTGACATGGCTAAACCACAGTGACCTTTCTCGCTGTATTATTGTTCTCTGTTATATTGTGGTGTTTGTGCATAACGAAGGGTTTTGTGATCATGAAGATCATGTATTTGTTTTGCTGTTGAGTCCAAATATGAAAAATCTTTCTGTAGAATTGATGAATGCACCTTTATTGTCCTGAATCAAGTCTGATAACCTGAGGAGGAGAGTGTGTGCGGTTCTCAGTACTAGGAGAAATGGGACTGTGCCAACATGTCTGTTATTTCTTCATGGTGCAGAGTTGTAGGTGTCAAAGAAGCTCCCAGCTCTCTTGCCTTTATATATTATATATTATGGTGCTTATCAAGGATCACACTACCATATGTCAACTACCAAATGACACAGTACATGTCTTTAGACATTCATAACATATGAGAATATAAATCCATTCATACACCTCGTAACAGATGCTCACAGCATGCAGGACAATAAGATCACTATCCACAGCTCATCTTAAACAGCCAATCCATAGAAACTGTCCATTATAGCTTACACCATCAAACAGACAGTGATGTCAATTAAAATAATGGAATACTCCATCATTAACCAAAATATTCTCTATCACATCTGCGGCAGATTGTAAATTACCACAGAAAGTCATTTCAATGTTTTTCCTGCATCAAGAAAATAAACAGAAAGTTTGCTGACTCCAAACTCACTTATTCACGACGCCAAATGGGCTATAAAAGAATCTGTGTAAGAAAAAGATAAAGCTAAACATATTTTTAAATAGAACATTTATGCAGTGATTGTAGTTTTGTAGTTTTTGAAGTTGCAAAATTGGTAAAATTCCTTCTTTTAGAGTTGAGAAGAATTTGTAGTAATACTGATCAACATGGACACCTTAGAAACAGGCAGAGTAAAGATATTTGCCTTTTCATGTTAAAGTGTAAACAATTACTTTAAACTATTTAAAAAATTGTTTTGGTAATCAGGAGTGGATTTTGGGTTCCTCGGCAAAAGACAGGAATGAGTCCCTGAATCAGGGTCATTCTAGCTTTTTTTTTTTTTTTTTTTTA
>BRDA01009429.1:54399-73627 GCA_036984385.1 Crenuchus spilurus | reverse complement strand
TTTTTTTTTTTTTTTTTTTTACATTGTTTTGATTTGTTTCAGTTGGTTGTATTAGGTTCCTAGTTTACTACTACTACTACTACTACTACTACTACTACTACTACTACGTAGTAGTAGTAGTAATAATAATAATAATAATAATAATAATACTGAGCCTCATTCCATTGAAGTAAAACAACCAATCACAGTTAGGAGTTTCAGCACACTTAGGACAGCGACCTGGAATTAGTATTTGTTACATTTTTCAGCTATAGACTGCAGCTTTAATGTGACATTGTGATAAAAGCAGCAAAATTACTTCAGCAAGTGCACTAAAACTAATTACAGCAAAATACAACATACACATTTTGAAATTGATTATTTAATATCAACAGTATATCTAAATTGTATGTTATGGGGGCCGTGGCTAATCATGCTAAAACCACTTCTGTTAGTTTGTAACTGTTTATACAATCACGGCTGTTATATTTCTTATTATAACAGGTTTTCAGTTCTTTTCTAAGTATCAGGAAACATAATTATAGTCTGTGGTCATCATTAATCTACATTACTAATGCCGCAGATAGAGATTAAGCTGAGAAATGTTGGAGTGTTCCTTCAAATGAGAACACATCCCAAACCAAAACACAACTGGTTGAAGCAGCAGAAGAGAAGTGTTAAAACCAAGGCTTCTGTAACCCCGTGTAACATATCACCTCATGTTTTCAGGTCAGGCCGTCATCGCTGAGTGACAGTTTGTGGCAGTATTATGGGAGTACAAGCAATTCCTGCGAAAGACTCTGGAAAGTGCAGATCCCTCTCCCACTCATCCGTCTCCGTGTTATAGACTTGGACGATGCTCGTCACATTATTCAGATGCCAGTTGTATCCTCCGACAACGTAGATCTTTCTGTCCAGTAAGCAACAACCAGCCTCGGACTGGCCTGCACGCATAGGACTGACGGTCGTCCATTGATCAGTTTCTGGAATGTAATACTCCACTGCTAACACATCAAAGCAGCGGTCCACATGGTCCATCCTGCCTCCCAGAGCATACACACGGTCATTAACACTGATCATGGCATGCAGCACTCGAGGCTCATTCATGGGGCATTTGAAGTCCCACTGGTCTGTGACCGGATCGTAGCAGTGGAGAGTCTTTTTGTCCTCCACAGACACTCCATATCCCCCAGAGATGTAGAGTTTGTCTCCACATGTTGTCCCTGCGTGACCCCATATCCGTCTCTTTAACGAATCAACGTAAGTCCACTCATTTTTCTTAGGGCAGTAGCATTCTACAGAAGATAGGCTTCCGGACCTATTGCGCCCCCCGGTGGCATACAGCTGGCCCTGCAGCACATTGAGTTGGAACTGTATGCGGCTCTCCTGCATGGGCTGGATTCGCAGCCATTGATTTAGATGAGGATCGTATCGAAAGCAAATGTCCACTGCACCTTCACCACTGCGATACTGAAGGTGTTGACCACCCACCACATACACAAAGTTATCCAGAACAGATACACAAGCATGGCTGCAGCCAGCCTCCATTTCGGTCAGCTCCTTGAACTGCCGTGCCACTGCATCAGGGAGATAATACACTTTGCTGCTGACCGTACGGTCGTTATCGGTGTAAGGTGTGCCACCAAAAGTTATAAGTGATATAACATCTGAGCGAAGGATGGTGCGTGGAGACTGCATCTCATGTTGTCGGAAGGGAAGAATCTGATAGTTGAAGGCTTCAAGAAGGTACTGCCTGCACAACACATCCTCCACCATGATGTTCACCGTCTGGACGTTGTCCACTAGCTCGGAGGAGCGCATGAGCGGAAAGCGGACGTGGCAGAGCACCTGGCTGGCCCCGGCTCGGCGAGACTCATCGTGCTGCAGCCAGCGAATGGCGGCTCTGAACAGGTCAATCTCACTGCAGTTCTTCAGCTTGTTGCTTTGCAAGAAGAACACCAGCCGCTCCATTGGGATGTGGAGGAAGTCCTCTTCTTCTGCAATCTGCAGGAAGTGACGGAATGTGAAGGCATCGACGGATTCTTTTAGAGAGGACAGACTGAAGGTGGTGGCCATCTGGCCGATGTTCAGGCACGTCTCTACGCTCATCGCAGATTTGAGGAACTCCTCACAAAGCTCCACCACTGGTACCATCTGGAGGAAGACGGCCGCACCAAGGACATCCTGAATACAGTCCAGGTCTAGAGTGACCTCAGAACTGTAGGCAAAATCAATGATGTGCTTCAGTCCACGGGCCGACAAGCCCTTTAACTCTATACTGTCCTGTTTTGATTCCTTCATGCCGCCAGTGAACATAGCTCTGTAAGAAATGGACATATAAGCACTTAGGAAAACATGAAGACTGACATCATTGCTCTTCAATCTGCTCAGTACACTGCACTTAGGCCAAATACATTACAAAATGAGATGCTGTAAGGACCATTAAAGCAGCACCACTCAAAACCCAATGACTGGGATGCACTCAATAATTGCTTAAATTATTGATTGACACATTATGTTTCTGTAAACTTCATGCACTTCCAAGCATTACCAGAGCTGTTATATAAGGAGGAGACTGGTCACTGGTTGAAATATGAATGAGACAGCCTGTGAGAATCAACATGATGACAGCAGTACAGAAGTCCTGTCTGTCATTAAAAATAACCAATCAGCATGTCAGGGGGCTGCGGCAGGTCAACCATAGTCTTTCATTGATGCCTGTGCAGATGAGTATATGTGTTGTCATATACAAAATGTGTGAACTATGTAAACAAGAGAGGTATGTGCATGTGTAGTAGCCAAATCACCTGAAAAATCAAAATGTTTCTATGTTATTTAAACCTCAGCTAAGTTACAGCATTTTCATCAGATGATACCATTCTGAATGTATTTTAAATGTTAATATCTATTTCAGTTTTGGATATTTAAACCTCTCCCCATTCTAAGAGATAGCAGTCTGATCTTGTACTGCTGCCCTGGTTACCGTGGTGTGATCAGACTTGTTTCATAATGACTTTGGCATTACGTCACTGAAAAAACTATTTCTCCAGGAGTGCTTTAAAGAACCATCTTACCTGAAGTAGTCACTGCAGGATGCTAGAACGGCTTTGTGAACATGGAAGCGTTCTTCGCTGATGGCAAGTTCCACATCCAGCAACTGGCCTTGCTCTCTTAGGGCAGATAACCCCTTCAGAAGGATGGCACTGTGACTAGGGGCTGAGAATGTGCAACGAAGGGAGCTGTTCTTATTGTTAGCCATGCTGAAAAAGAGGAATCAGTTTACAAAAGTCTCTCATTTCTCACCTCTCCCGGACCATAATGTATTGACGTATAAGCCATGAATACTACAGAAATCCGTCTCACTGGGCTGTGTATTACGGCTCCCCAGCAACAGTTCTCAGTTTCCAGACAGGAGTCCACGGAACACTGGCAACTGTTCTTTCTTTTTTTTAATTATTAATTGTTTGTCAATTATTCATCAAAGATATAATATGTCTTGACTCCACAGCTTATGAATGAAATAACATCATGAATAATGAGATTAAAATACTTTATAATAGTGGATAAATTTATTTAAATTGAGTCAGGTTTAGTGGACACAGGCTAAGTGATGAATATGGACTCTCTGGATATGATGGGATGATGCCAAACTTGGCATAATGTACTAAAACAATGAACTAGGAACAACAAAAAGTCTCTCACTTATTGCTGCTAATAAAGTTATCTCTACTGCTCCAATGATCAACCTGACATTAAGCTTTTTTACTCCCATTAAGGCCCATTGTAAGAAAAAAGTAATAAAATTTCTTACTTCACCTTTGGACAACTGCTTCATCATTTGAGCAGTAGAAAGTAGTTATGAATGGTAATGATTTAATGATTGAGAGACATTTGTTGTTCCTAGATCACTGTTTTAGTACATTAAGCCATGCTGAGCATTTTCCTTAAAATGAGTTTAAATGGTAATAAAAAGTTGAATGAAAAATGTGATACTTTTTAATATATTAAGTGTTATTATGAGCCTATAATAGGTCTTTAGACTTGGTTAATGTACAAAAGCCCTTGTTGGGAATAAATAGTTTAAACAGTTTATATTCAGCTTAACTTGAACTGTTTACACCTGTAACTGTTTTAATGAATTTGGGCAAACAGTCCAGCATACTAACCTTTTAAACCAGCCATCCAAAACAAAGCTGTAGATATTTAGCTAAAAATGAATCATTTTGTCAGTTTAAATCATTAATATCAGCTTATTTGACTTTTCCAGTTCCACCTTAAATGCTGCAGCAGTTACAATGGAGAGCCCGAGGCGCCTGAATGGATCTGCTGCAGTATTTAAGGTAGAATTGCGGAATAGGAATAAGAAGCTAACTTCAGCTCCTGAACTCAGTCACCTGCTCTGTGAACGACTCGCAGAGAGTTCCCCACCATCCAACTCCGCCATGTTCGGTCACGGCATCCACAGTGAGGGGCATCATGCGTGGGATGAAAGTCCCATCACAGACCACCTCACATATCACAGTGTTCACAGTGGGCAACAATCCTGAAGACTCTTAAAGGTGTTTACATCCCCACTGCCTCACTCAGTCCTCAGTCACAGAGCTGTAGAAATAAAGTCGTGTTCAATGGAGTTTACGTCCTGCTCTCCTTCACACATCACCTGCGTTTTATTCTGAGCCTGAACTGCACAGATACACACTACGTAATGCTGAAAAGCTTTGTGGGAGCGTTAACATCGTGTAGACGCTGCGCAGAATTCGCCAAAACAATTATGAAACGTGGCGCATGGTTGCCAGGTCCTTAATAAATGTATATATATATACTCCCTTATAACTTATATACAAATTAATATACAGAGTGTAATCATATCACTTTGTAATTAACTTTCACCCTGCTCTTCAATGGTCAGGAACCTCAGATCCACAGAGCAGGTGGATCACTCTCAGTGACACTGATGTGATGGTGGTGTGTTAGAGCTGCTGGAGATGTTAAACACTGTGTCCACTCATTGTCTACTCTATTAGACATACATACCTTGTTGGTCTTGTAGATGTAAAGTCAGAGACAGTAGTTCAGCACAGTTTTTGTTGGTGCTTTAGTCCTGACACTGTTGGGTGGTTGGTGCACTATTTTCACTCCAATAGTGACACTGTAGTGTTTAAAAACACCCCCAGCTCTGATACACACTAACACAACATCACCACATCAGTTTCAGAGAATTTTCCACCAGCTCTGTGGGAGTACTAACCATTGAAGTATACAGAGAAACAGATGGACTAGTCTGTACAAAGTGCACCTGTATGCTCAGTGGAGTTCAAATTGACAATGAGTTCAGTTAAAACGGCGTTTCCCCAACAAAATCCTGGAAAATTGACGTTTAACGATCCAATCTGGCAACACTGCAGGCAGCGCTTGTTTATATCTTATCTGCGCAGCACCATCTGAATGAACGTCACCATGTGGAGGCGTGTCCTTCTCGTCTCCAGACGCGGTTGAATGACGTAAACTCCTTGCGACCGACGGAAGGCTCCACGAGGATAGATAGTTTTGTTTGTTTCTGCTGTAAAAGAGGAGAAAAGTGTCTGGTAAGGACTTTATTAGTTTGCTGCACTAAAGCCGCGGACGACCTGAGCACACTGAGCGGGTGTAAATGGCGAGCTTGGCGTGTCTGGGCCTGTCGGACTGGCTGGTTGATCAATGTAAACAGATGGGCATCACCAGACCCACTGATGTCCAGCAAAACTGTGTGCCAGCTATTTTAGAAGGTAAAGTCACATCCCTGATACATTAGATTAGACAAACTTTTTTACAGATCATGTACAACAGAGGTAGCTGTAGTTATTGCACTACATTACATCAACTAGAGCTAACAGTCCATTCTTTGTCGTCATCTTTAAAAAGTCCAGCTTGGCTCCTATCACAGTGACAGCTTTCCTAATCAGTTTGTTCAGTCTGTTTACAGACAGTTTGTTGATATTATTACTCCAGCACACAACAGCATTGAATACAATGATGGTAACATTGATGTGGCCCAAATATATAGATGAGTGAAAAAAGTAGGCACATCCTACTCAGGAAAGTTTAAATTTTTTAATTAACTTTACTTGATTAATGTTGTTGTCATACAGAGGCTCACTAATGTGTGACTTTTTTGTCTGCAGGTCGGGACTGTATGGGTTGTTCTAAAACTGGGAGTGGCAAAACTGCAGCTTTTGTTTTACCAGTTCTCCAAAAATTGTCTGAGGATCCCTACGGTATCTTCTGCTTGGTGTTGACGCCTACAAGGTTGTCTGTTTGTCTATGTGAATGTGTGTGTGTGCATGCAGCGCTTGTACAGAGAGTCTGAACTGAAACAAGCAGTTATTAGCATTAATAAAAGACTAATTTGTCCAATATTTCACACAAATGCTTCTTTCCTCTTTTTAAGGGAGTTGGCTTACCAAATAGCAGAACAGTTCAGGGCGCTGGGAAAACCCCTGGGTCTGAAAGACTGCATCGTTGTTGGAGGAATGGGTATGGCTGTGTAATGGAGTTGTTAAGCTGAGCCATATTTATGATTTTGAAATTATTTTTCACCCACAAATTGCTGGGAAATGGATGTAAACTTAGTTAAACTTATATCATGTCTGTATTTCTGCATATACTCATAAATACTTTTCATATTTATATCAAGCTACTACACTGGGTAAAACTGGGACCTTGGGAATGTAATTTTGTTCCACCTCATGTACTACATGTGATGCGAATGACTAAGTCTCCTTGAATCCATGATATAGGCTCCATTTTTTTCCCCCATTTGCAGACATGGTCACACAGGGTTTGGAGCTGTCAAGGAAGCCACATGTTGTTGTAGCCACACCAGGAAGACTAGCAGATCACATTCGGAGTTCCAACACACTTGACATGAAGAGAATAAAATTTTTAGTAAGTTTATACATCTACATTCTCTAATCTCAATGAATTTCCCATTTAACAGTGCATAATGACTTTGACTATTAATGTACTATCTGATGTCTTTTCTTTGTAGATCCTGGATGAGGCAGATCGTTTGCTTGAACAGGGATGCACAGACTTTACCAAGGACTTGGAAGTTATTCTCAGTGTTGTGCCAGCGAAACGGCAAACGCTGCTGTTCAGTGCCACACTGACTGACACGCTGCAGGAGCTGAAAAACATTGCCATGAACAGGCCTTTCTTCTGGGAGAATAAGTCAGAGTAAGCAAACTCAATCAAAGCTTCCAGGTAGTTAGTGTGGTTGTGGTAATGTTTAGGAATCTCATTTCAGTTAATGTTTTGCCTGTATAGTACTGTCTTTTGTAAAGTCTCACAGAGTAACTTTACACACTGATTTTTCCCTCCAGGGTCCGAACAGTGGAAGAGTTGGATCAGAGATACATCCTCACTCCTGAGAAGGTCAAAGACGCGTACCTGGTGCATCTTATTCAAAAATTTCAAGATGAACACGATGACTGGTCAATCATGATTTTCACCAAGACATGCAAGTAAGTATCTGTGGTAAATATGGCCTGGCATTTAGCCTGATAATCTTCAGGCAGTGGAACTGCAGAGTAACTACATTGTTTTTCTTAGGAATTGCCAAATTCTTACTATGATGCTTCGGGAGTTCAGATTTCCTGCAATCTCCTTGCATTCTATGATGAAACAGGTATACATCACCTAACATATTATATATCATATATCAAGCATTATGTTCTCCACCTGTCTCATTGTTGTATTTTTTTAGAGACAACGTTTTGCAAACCTTGCCAAGTTCAAGTCCAATGTCTTTAAAATCCTGATAGCCACAGATGTTGCTGCCAGGTAAAATAAAAACATTCACCTGTAACTGCCTTTTAAGTATCTTAACTTTGAGATAATCTTTACTTTATTCATGATGTTATGTGCTTTATTGTTTTTATTTGTCTCTAAAGGGGTCTAGATATTCCTACAGTGCAGGTTGTCATCAATCACAATACTCCAGGCTTACCAAAAATCTACATTCACAGAGTGGGCAGGACTGCCCGTGCAGGTATATTATGATTGTTCTTCCACTACAGACTAGAATCACTGTTTAAATCACTTTTAAAATGACTGTTTTTTGTGTTTCAGGTCGAAATGGTGTTTCAGTTACACTGGTCACACAGTATGACATTCACCTGGTTAATGCCATTGAGGAGCAAATCCGTAAGTCAATGCATGAGAGAACAGTTTGTCCTCATCCTCACCATATCAGATTTTGACAAATTAAAATATAATGCCATGATTTTGCTGGGTACTAGGAAGAAACATTCAGACCTTCAGCATTTATGTATATTCACATGTTCAGTGTTACAGATCAGATCTATAGTCTCACCTTCCAATAGGTTTCAATTTATAAGAAAAAGCTGTTTTGTCTTTCAGAGACCAAGCTGAAGGACTACCCAGTGGAAGAGAAAGAGGTGCTGAAGATCCTTACCCAGGTTAACGTGATGAGACGACAGTGCGAAATTGTAAGATACTTTATAAAAACATATTTAATTATTTCTGGAGGTCGATGTATTAGTGAATACTAAATCTACCTTTAACATGTTTTATAGAAACTCGAGTCAACTGACTTTGGTGAGAAAAAGGAGATCAACAAAAAGAAGCAAATGATCCTTGAAGGAAAAGTAAGTGCCACTCTAAAGACTGATACCCAGGCATAGAATAAAGAGTTCTAATATAATCTCAAAGATGATCTCAGTGCTGAGCATCCCGGGGGTGTGATGATGGCAGAAGACCTCTTTGGTGATTAAGTGATGGAATTTTGACTAATTTTGAAATATTAATATTTTATTGTTCACTCACAGGATCCTGACATGGAAGAGAAGAGAAAGAATGAGCTTTCCAAAAGAAAAAAAGAAAAAAGGGATTTGAAAGGAAAGATGAAAGAAACCATCCAGAAGAGGAAAGGGAAGATGTCAAACAAGAAAGAATAAAAGACTAAAGAAACATTTCCAGGACACTCAATTATTGACCGCTGTAACTTTTGTATATATTAATACATTTCATTTTTATGTATTGGGTAATTTGGTTCATTAAAAAATAATTTGTTTAGTAAACTTTGTTGATATCTTGACAACACGGCTGTTATTGTGATGTGTTAATTGTTACTTCACAGTTGAAAGCACAAAGATGAGCAATACCACTCATTATACTTTAAGTCTGATACTAAGCAATTCCCATACTAATATACTGATGCTATTGCTGTTAAATTGATTTATTTAATGTATTTTTATAATTAGAACCAGAAAATGTGGATGTTAATGGTTATTTGTTAGGCTCAGTATGTGCATTACTGAAATACTGAGCAATTCAGATTTGTTGCTGAATCCAATGTAAAAATCATATGAATGTAAACAATAGTTTATTTTAATTTTTTTTTATATTTTATAATCGGACATAACTATATTTGAGAAACGGTAGAGGGGGGGGACTTTTATTGTGAAAGTTTCCGGGACGTGCACTAAAAACCGGAAAGAAAAGCAGCGGCGCAGAACAGTAATGTGGATTGAGGCGGTTTATGCTGAGAATTTCTGATTTGAGAGTTTAGCGACTTAATTTACATTTATTATAGGTATTGTGTCGCTGGTTCAGTAAGTTAACATGGTGAGTAAATGTTCTCAGTTATGTTCTGTAGTAGATTAGTATCATTAGCGTAACAGCAGTAACAGTTTAAAGCAGAAGCTAATGCTAAAGCTACTAGTGTTGTCCATGGTACAAAACCAGATTAAACATCATGAGAACATTTAATTCCGAATTAAACTGATTAATTCAGAAACACATGTAAATGTTTTATTAACAAATCTTGAGAAGTTGTGTGTGCTTGTGAAGAGCTAAGACCGCTGTCAGGACTAACTCTACTGTCAACACTATTCTCAGTGTTTTGTGTTAAAATACACACAATGTCCGTACACAGAGCTGTAAATACACCTTAGTTCTAACACAGTCTATCAACGTTAAAGGATTTCAGACAAGTTCACACAGTATTTGTATCTGAGTTCTTACTGTGGTTGTCATGATACCACAATTACAGTATCGATATTCGATACCAGCTCGATACATTCATATAAATGACATTTGATAAAGCACAGACACATTTCTGCATTTTAACTAACATATCTGCTCTTTAAAAATGTACACAATCCAAACACAACGGTTACGTTGTCAACAAAATGCAGTTAAATACAGAGTTAAATGTGTGTAACCTGTTCAATGCATTCAATGGTTTCAATACTTTAGGTTATTGGTGCAGCTCTAGTTTTTAAGGTTTAGGCTTTATGTGGAGTAAATCAGAATCAAAGTCAGACTTTGTTTTTGGTCTCCCAGTGGCTCTCAGTACACAGAATAGAGCTTATACTAGTGTGGTAACATAAACGTAAGTACATACACACGTACTCTCACACACACAGAATAAAAAGTAGGTAATATAACTTGTACCAGTAACAATCATTAGTCAGGACACATCACATACACACACACACACACACTAGTAAACAAGGGTAGAAACAGAGATGAGCAGATCGATACTGAAATATACATACTTCAGATTCTGATATTTCTATTTGAAAATGGATCATAAATATGTGTATTTTAAAACCGTTTAAACTCACATTAGCCACTACTGGCTTTCTGTATCACAAGATTAATCACACAATCATAGTATCGACCAAGTTTCTTGTTTTGAAAAGTGACCTGTGATTCTCATGAGAAATGTGCTAAATGAGGTAGTGATGGGCGTAAAGATAGTTTTAAATGTAGATACACTTTCTGTTAATTTCTCAATGCTGTATTAAAATGATTGCTCTTACATTTACTGTGTGAATACTATAAAACAGGAATCCTACACTGACATGTTTATTTCTCTTTATCTCATAGCTTCCACTATCATTACTGAAAACAGCACAGAACCACCCTATGGTATGTACAGGATCCTTTCCTTATTCAATGTGGGTTATAACTTAAAGATATGCCTGCCTTCATTTAAGATAGTCCTTTATTAGTCCCACAGTGAAGATATTCTAAATTTACTTTAAAATATTTAGCTACTTAACAAATATGAAGGATAATTTTAATTTCTGAACAGTTTCAGCTCACTCTGACTCTGAATGGATCATACTGAACATTTTGATACTCCAGTGTGTTTGGTTATGGCCATAGTAGTGATGTTCTTTAGTGAAACGTTTATCATAGTGCCAGGCTAACTGATTTTTCATTTCTAGCTGGTGGAGCTGAAAAATGGGGAAACATACAATGGTCATCTGGTCAGCTGTGACAACTGGATGAACATTAATTTACGAGAAGTCATCTGTACCTCCAGGGTGTGTCTCCCCTTTATACTCATACAGCATGCTTATCTTTTACCATTTTATCTGCAGTTAAACGTAATAAATTAGCCATTAGGTTTTTTAGTGTTTAAACACTTTCAATGCCACTACCTTGTTGGTGACCTGTGTTGTGAACGATCCACAACTTAAATGATATTGCGGTGGTCCTTTTCTGATAAATGGGTAAATAATCATACAAAGTGCATGTTAAAGTATGTTTCTGATACATTATACTCTTTGTGCAGGACGGAGATAAGTTCTGGAGGATGCCTGAATGTTACATCAGAGGAAGCACGATCAAATACTTGCGTATTCCTGATGAAATCATTGACATGGTTAAAGAGGAGGTGGTTTCCAAGGGCCGTGGCAGGGGTGGCATGCAGCAGAATAAACAGCAGGGAAAAGGCAGAGGAGTTGGCGCTGGCCGAGGTAAGATGGGATGGCCTTGCAGTATATGTTCACAAAGTGAAGTTGAGGATATAAAATATCTGCAGTTCCAGAGGATATAAAAAACAGGTCATTAATTATTATTTGGAATATTCCACAAACCAAATATTCCCAGCTAACCGTAGTCGTGTTAGAAACTGACCACTAGAGACAGTGGAACACATTTCAAAGCATGTACAGACCCATTCCAAAAAATTAGTATATCATGGAAAAGTTGATTAAATTCCATTCAAAAAGTTAAGCTTTCATAGATTATACATTCAGGGTCCACAATTTAAATGATTTCAAGTATTTATTTGTTTATTTTCACATAATTTGGGCTTCCAGCTCATAAAACTCATGAAAACAGGATTTCAAAAAATTAGAATACTGTGGAGAAATCAGCCCGAACTACTTCTCAGTTTTTGCTGAAAAAAAGAAAGTAGCATCACATCAAATTAATCAAAATATGATACTTTCAAAACAATATGTCAATCTTCAATAGTTGGTTGGGTGTGACATGGCATTGAGGCAATCAGCATGTGGCATTGCCTGGGAGATATGGAAGCCCAGATTTCCATGATGCTTGCTGTCAGCTGTTCTTTGTTGTTGGGTCTGGTGGCCCTCATTTTCCTCTTGAGAATACCCCATAGATTCTCAATGGGGTTTAGGTCCGGCAAGTTGGCTGGACAGTCAAGCACTGTGATGGCATGGGCATCAAACCAGGCTTTGGTGCTTCTGGCGGCGTGGGTAGGGGCCAGATCCTGCTGGAAGATGAAATCAGCATCTCCATACAGATCCTCAGCAGAAGGAATCATGAATTCCTCTAAAATATTCTGGTAAACTGTTGCGGTGACCTTGGATTTAAGAAAGCAGAGTTTATCAGCACCTGACATTGCACCCCAAATCAAGACTCACTGTGGATATTTCACACTGGACCTCAAGCAGTTTGGGTTCTGTTCCTTACCCGTCTTCCTCCAAACCTTTGGACCTTGATTCCCAAATGGAAGGCACACTTTACTTTCATCTGAGAAGAGGACCTTGGACCACTGGCCAATGGTCCAGCCCTTCTTCTCCTTGGCCCAGTCGCTTCCTATGTTGGCTCAGGTTCAGAAGTGGCTTGACCCGAGGAACCCGACAGTTGTAGCTCATCTCCCGGATGCATCTGAATATGGTGGCTTTTAAAGCTGTGACTTCTGCCTCATTCCACTCTTTCTGGATCTCTGCCAGATTCTTGAATCTTCTTTTTGATAATCTGCTGAAGCCCACTGTCATCTCTTTTGCTGGTGCATCTTCTCCTGCCACATTCTGTCCTTCTACTAGACTTTACATTGATATGTTTATGCCTGCAGTTTTCCCTATATTGAACCAAACTGAAGCAATTTAATGACACCTTGAGTTTAGTAGATGTAGTATGTCACACTCAGTTTAAAACATGCCCTGCAAAATTTGGGCTGATTTCTCCACAGTATTCTTATTTTTTGAAATCTTGTTTTCATGGGTTTTATGAGCTGGAAGCCCAAATTATGTGAAAATAAACAAAAATATTTGGAATCCTTTAAATTGTGAGCCCTAAATCTATAATCTATAAAAGTTTAACTATTTGAATGGAATTATGGAAAATAATAAACTTTTCCATTATATTATATATTTTTTAATGGGTCTGTATATGTTTGATTTTCTGCCAATTGATATGAGTAAGTTGAATATTTTATGTAAATAATGTAATCTGTGATTTCTCAGGTGTGTTTGGTGGCCGTGGGCGAGGCATGCCAGGCACTGGCAGAGGGCAGCAGCAACAAGACAAAAAGCCTGGAAAACCACAGGGTGTCAAAAACCAGCACTGAAAACTCACAGTATTTCTCTTCTCTTTCTCTGACTAGTTTTTCACACCGGATGTAGACTATTGGCATCTAACTCGATCTAACTTGGCATTGATTTGCAGAACATTTTTTCCCTCCACACAATCAGATTTTAATACAGCAGTTTGATTTTTCATACAGACTTTCAGGTTTAAGGCCTGTATCCATGGTACTTTCTATAGAAAAACATCTTCCATTGATAAGTTTCTACAGAGTACATGTGATATGCAAACAAGAAGACATTTGATCTACTTTCTCTTTTTCATGACATTACATTAAAAAAGAAGAGTTTAAGTTGAATGGTGGGATGCCCTGGGTAGTTAAAATTTTACGTTTTATAAAATGGTATCCATTTTGTCACAGAATGTAACTTTGTCCTCTTTGGAGCCAAGTTTTAGTTTTTAGCACCTGATGTTTTTGTTTTGGGATACCGGTACAGTTATGCTTTAAATTATGTGCAGTGGACGTGTCAATAAACAATTTTTGGTTAATTGTTGCACTTAACCTCTGTTGATAGCAATAATAATTAAAAATGTTATTTTAAATAATTTCACACACATGTAATCAAATTATTATTTGAACAGTTGGATCAGATTAAGTCATTTGATTGGACAAGATACCTTCCATGGGTGCCAATATCACATTTAACAGCAATAAGACTTAACTTCACATGCATCACTCTGCATTACATTCAGACGGCACTGTTCCTTTTGGCAGAGCCAAATAAACTATTAAATAATCAAATCAGAATCTTCTACTGCTAATAAATGAACGTATGAAGATGACATCAATGCCTTTGAAGTTTGGTGTTGGAGACTTCTGTTAGAAGCTTGGACAGATAAATGGATTCTGGACCAAATCAAAGCTCAGATTTCACTACAAGTCCAGATAACCAGACAGAACCAATTCACTTGCAAAGACAGTGATGCTGGAGCAGTTGAAGGTAAAAGAAGAGGAGGAGCATGTGGATGGATACAATCTGAGGAATCATAAATGAGCCATTAAGAAACCCAAGAGAAGGCAGAATGTTATGGACAGAAGCTGTTTTTTCTGGTCACTAGGAGTAAGAATGTGCTTTAATAATTATAACATTGATTTATTGCTCATTTTAACATTGTTGTCCTGCTCTCCATGACTGACTCTCCTCCATCAAGTCACATGATTGGCCTGTTTCTCTGTTCCCATGGCAACAGATGATGCAGGCCACATTTTGACGTCATACATCCCTCAAAGGGGATGAGCTATTTTTAGACCCAGGCCAAGAAAAGCCTGTCCTGTGGTGCCCTCTAGTGCCGCACCCTTCAGCCGACAGATTTCACCTTGTCCAAAAAACCAGACGAGCTCCTTTACAGCACAAACCTTTATTTGGATTTCCACAACATAGACAGTTGGTTTGGTAAATTTCACCATTGAACAATTTGACACCATAACCCCTTACTGTATTTAGAGTAAGTTTACTACTGCATAATAGTTTTTTTTTCTTTCTTACACTGAAGTCCCATATTAGAAAAAATGAAATTAGAAAAAATGAAGTTCAAATAAAAAAAAAGTCACAATGAAGGAGAGAGAGAGAGAGAGAGCAGATCATAAATCAAAGAGAGAAAAGCAATAAAAATACAAAAAGCAGGTGTTCTGTTACTGAAACGCTCAGCACGGTTTCAGTGCTTTGTGATGTGAAATGGAGCACTGAGGATGCTGAACAGTTTGTTGCCATATTTGCATCAGTTTCGTGACTCAATCTCGCCAGCTTTGATAAGTAAAGCAGAGGAAAACAGGCCAAGGACGCAAAGAGTAGGCCCTGGAAATCCTGTCTGCTGTTTGGTGCGTCGTGACCGTTTCATTGCCTCCGTTTTCCTGTTCAAATCATCCTGGATGTCATTGAGATGTAAGGACAGGACATGCAGATTTACAAACCACAGCATACACATTAAAGAAGCATTCCTGCAAATCTGAGTGAGATTCCATGACCTGGAATTCTTTTTTTTTTTTTTTTTTGCAAATCCATAATATTCCTCTCATTGGAACAAAATAATGAACAATACTTCAAAAGATCATTTTCCTCAATATTGCTTTGTAATAAAGTGACACATTCATTCACAAGCAGGCATACACGATAGCAGATAAAGCACAAACTTTATATAACTTCTTTTTTTTTACGCTCAGTACAGCACAATCCACACCGAAAACTAAAGACTCAAACATATTTACAGGTTCAGGAAGACAGCATAGCAAAGGAAAACAGCTTGTTTTGGTAGTGCGGGGAGGGGGGGGGCACTTAAATCACAGAAAATGTATGAAGTTATTTAGGGGCATTGATCTCGCTCATCGCCTTATATGTTTAAATAATGCCTATAAGTTAAGTCCTGACTGTCAGCCTCTGTTGACATTACAGGTTACACATTTACAACATGAGAAACACTTTCCCTCAATATTCCTTCGATTCAGCATACAAGAACAAACGTCCTGCATTGGTTTGCATCGGCCCGACCCATTTAAAACATTTACTGAAGGTTAGAAATGGCAGAACCCGGTCTTTTCAACACCAACAAGTCACAAAGCAAGACTGATTAGCTTTTAAAAGCAGTGGTGCCCAAACCTGGTCCTGGAGATCACAGAGATTTCAGATCAAACACACCTGGTTCTAATATTCAGAGGCCCCTGAAGGGCATTACCTGGATCAGATGTGGAGATGAAGGTTGGAGCTGTGCAGCGTGGTAGATCTTCAGGACCAGTACTGGGCTCCAGTGTTTTAACCCAACCTCTGTCTGCCATCAGAGCCCTTCAGCATCGGTTTGACACATTGGCCAGAAGGGAAGAACTTAAATGATGTCCAGTAGAAATCAAACAGCTTCAGCTGCACTTAATAAAAGACTATAAATGTTTCACATTTGCAGTGTTTGCTTTGTGGGCTCTTTTAGCTCCTCTGTGCTCCAATCCAGACTGAAGAGGACAGAATATGGTGTGTGTATATATATATATATATATATATATACACACACACACACAGGTTCTGTAATTATGATACTTGTTCACAGTTGAAAATAGAAATTGCTGTTCTTTTCAGGTGTGTCAAACAGAGGTCAGGTGAAGTGTTTAAATGTGGCAGAAGTCCTGCAGCTACAGGAACACAACCTGGTCTATTACTTCATTTAGAAGAACCGGTTGCCAGGTGTTTGGAAATAAAACAGTGCAGAATTCTTACATCTATTTGCCTCAATGGCTTCATTTCCTTCCATGCATTTCACACTGAGCAGTATCTGTGGATGCCATTTGAATTTCACGAGTCTCATGAAGGAGGAAAGATGGAGCAGAGTGACTGTACACCTACAAATCAGCAGGAGAGGTCTGTGACAGCGGCGTGAAGGATTAGCACAAAAACATTAACATGACTCGTCATCATTTTCTGAGTGTTTTTTTAAAAACAGTTTTGGAATAATGTTACTCTATCTGTACTCAATGAAATACTGCACTTATCTATATACACATCTGGAATAAATATACAGAACTTTTCTCATCTGGTCTTTGTTCATTTACTGTTTAACAAAAGGAGAGCATGAGGAAGGCCAAAAGAATGAAACAACGTAAAGAAATGAAAGGATAGAATCAGAATGACTGGCACATGAAGGCCAGAAGCTAAGACACAAAGTCACCATCTGTGCTCAGCCAAACTCGGGTCTAATGGTCAGATCTTAATGAGTAATATGGCTTTTCCTCACCAGTCAGAAGACAGCGGCGGGCAGCAACATGGACTTACTGATCAAACTTAAATCACGCTCTCTAAACGAAGCCAAACAGTAGATAAACAGGCAGGGTAGAAACTGAGGTGTGGGAGGAGCTACGTTATATCTTTTATATTTTTTTTTTAACCATTTTTAGTTGTTATTTTACCTCTTTTTCCTGGATGTGGTAGTGCAGGGCAGTGTATTTGGGGTGGGGGGTTATTTGAGATTTTAGCACGCACAGTCCTGGTGTGGGGCGGCCGGCTGCTCGGTCAGCTGCGGTCCCTGTTTAGCTCCTGTCACGGCGGGGTCTGCTGCGTCCAGGCTCTCAGACATCTTCTCACAGATGATGTCCACCAGCCGCTCGAACGTCTGCTTGACGTTAATGTTGTCCTTGGCGCTGGCCTCAAAGAACTCAAAGCCTGCATCAAACACCAGTTACAAAGTCAAATTAAGACGGTGCTTAAAAGTGCAAATCTGATGCTCGGTCATTTCTGCTGAGGTCAGGAGATCCAGTTTTCCTCAGGTGTCTCACTTCAAACAGGCTTTCTGTATACTGTATAAACTATACTGCAGTACTGTGTCAGCTCATTTCTGACCAAAGTCTCACTTAAGACAATGGCTGTGTACAGAATAGCACACTTAAGCTTTATTCAGACTAGATTAAAATGACAGGGGTCCTTTTACAGGAGCTCCTCTCCTGTCCTGATGTACAATGTCTGAGATTTATCCCCTGGTCCTTTGAGAAAATTACTGCATGTTTTTAGCTTGTCTCAGCTCTTAGTCCTGTTTGTAAACAACCAGAACAACAAGTGTGAGTTCTGCTTAATAAGGAGACTCTGATAAACCCTCAGACACTCACTTCTGTACTTATTTTAATGTCCAGATGAAAGAGCTACTGCTTTACCAGTGCACACTTCTAAAGCTCATTAAAAGACCCATAATTTGGTCAAATAAGAGGTTATTTTATGGAGGTTAATGCCTGTAAACACTACTCTGAGTGCAGTAGGGAAACAGAAACATTACTTTACTCTCAGTACGACAGTATGAACTTATGTTTACTGACAACACTTCATAAAAGAGACTAAATGGACTTGATATTCTGCACAAAGCTTCTCATATTGTTAACTGGTGTAGTGATTGGAACAGACTCACAGCTCCTATGTACTGCATATTCAGACACATTATACACCTCCTGTTAGTGTAGAAGTAGGCGACTTCAGATGCAGCCAATCATTACAGTCCTGATATCAGTTTACATCCTGACAGCAGCACTGGACTCCAGTGTAGCCGACAGTATGTCCTGTATATAGAGCTGAGTGGTAAACAACACTCACCGAGATGTTCAGAGAGCTGCCGGCCCCTCTCTGCAGCCACCACCCTTTCATCCTCCATGTCACACTTGTTACCCACCAGGAGCACCTGTGCGTTATCCCACGAGTACGTCTTTATCTGTGTGGACCTGTTACACAACAGCCATGAACAGTTAACCTGTCATACAGCCCGGAGCCTCTGAATGACCTGAACATCTACAACCTCACAATAACCTCAGAATCAGTCAACCAGCTACAATATTAACAGTAAACAGTATAAACCTCAGCACGTAATCACCATGTAACTCTGTTTCTCTCTAAAATCAAAACTTCTCAACGTCTTTACAGTTTATTTTAATGTGAAATATACATTGCTTTAATGGCAAAAACCTACAATATTGTATTTTAATGGGAAAACTATAACACATTGATTTGTTCCTTCATAATGCTTATAAGAGGCAGGACCCTATTATTATTATTATTATTATTATTATTATTATTATTATTATTATTATCATCATCATCATCATCATCATCATCATCATCATCATCATCATCATCTGCCTCCAGGGTTCAGAAGTCAC
>BRDA01009429.1:13497-54389 GCA_036984385.1 Crenuchus spilurus | reverse complement strand
GTCCTGGTAGTGGTGTCGGATGATGTCTCCTCGGTACCCGAAGTAGGAGTACATACTGTAGTGATTACTCCTCAGGAAACGACGACATGTCCTGACCACTCACTGAAGACTTGTCATACATGAGGATGAAGCCCATGGCTCCTCTGTAGTAGGCTGTGGTGATGGTCCTGTAGCGCTCCTGACCTGCTGTGTCCTAATCAGGGAAACATCACAGTAAGTTTTTTTTTTTAATCCATGAACTGACCTACTGACCACCAGAGCTACTGCCATGTACTCAAATTTAACTCAAAATGCCAAAAAATTGTCATTTAATTTAGTTTAATTCATCAAGAAGCCAGCTAATTACAGTAGCAGTGCTAATGACATCACACAATCACCAAGACTGCACTACAGTCTTACAGCAAAAAACAGAATATTGCAAAAAGTGTTTTTGTGTGTGTGTTTATTATGTATAAATATATAAGGTTTTTGTAAACATGTCTGTGCCGACCAATACAGATGTTTTTTTCTGAACAAGCATTCATTTATATATTCATGTACAGTGGAACCTCATGTTCAGGCTTTACATGATTAAGTAAATGTATGATGTGAAGTATAGAGTATAAACTTACTGGACATGATGCAACACAAATCCCTGATTAGTGATTTCAGCACAAATAAAGTGAATATTTGTATAATCTGTGTATTTCAGTTTTTAAATACAGCCACACGGAATGTTTGAGCAGGTGTCTGATTACTCCTGTACACCCCAAACTATCAACACAGCATCATTCTCTCTGTAGTGCCATCCAAGGTTACAGCTCCCAGGCTGGTAAGCAACTAATGTGAAGGGGACCTATTAGGTTACCAGAAAAGCTGTAATGAACAGAAGCAGCACTGTTTCCTGTCTCCATGACACTGAGCCCTGAACTGCAACCCAGTACCTCATAAACAAGCCCCCCAAAAAAGCACTATATTTCCCATCTGTCTCCACCATATCCAACTCATATCAACAAACAGAACACCTGCAGGTTTAACCCTTACACCTTGACACTTACTGTACTTATACACTATTTACAGTATATAGTACAGTATAGGAATTGGTGATGCTCACTTTGGTCCACATTTAACTCCTGAATTCAACTACATATACAGATGAGAGCTAAACTGAAATGACTTAAATATAAATAACACTTTCTTTATGCAAAACAACACATTAGCACAAGAATACATTTTAATTTCATTCAGTTGAGTTACATAATTTTATCTTCTCAATCAGCCAATGCTAGGAACACACCACATAATGATGGTGTGAGAGAAAGATGAGGGGAAACAGGAGGCTGGACGTCTGAGCAGCTTGGCTGATGGAACAGTGCCTGTAACACACTCAATAAGTTTGGGACAGAGGCATGTTTACCTCTGCGTTACACCAGCTTTTTAACTTTTTAGTCATTTGGGAACACTAATGCCCCCCCAGTGCCATCACAGATGCTGTTTTTAGCACTTTTTGTTGGGAACAGTCTGGAAGGCCCTTTTCATCTTTGACACGTACATGCCAATCTGAGATGTGGACTCGTCTGACCACAGAACGTCTCCACCGTAATCTCAGATGACGTCCAGCCCAGAGAACTCACCAAACTTCACACAACACAGCTTCAGGTGGTATTTCGTGATGCAGTGCTGGACGGTGTTAAGTGACTGATTTCCCAAAGTGTTCCTGAGCCCATGTGACTATTTCCATCACTGTAAAATGACAATTTCTCAAAAAATACCACCTCAGAGCTCGATGGTCACACATTCAGCAGCTGTTTCCTGCCTCGTTCTTTAAGATTTCCTCTAACTACCTGAATCTTTACAGTATTATGACTGTAGATGCTGAAAGAGCTCAATTCTGTAGTCTTATGTCTTTTCTTCTCTGAGAAACACTGTCTTTGTACTGACTGATGTTCCTCTCACCAGGTCTGACCCCCTAATGGTGAACCAGGACCCGTCCTTACAAAGACTAAGACTGGTGGCTTTATATACTCAGTCTTGATGAGCTCACCTGTTACCTGTTAAACTGATTATTTTAGAACCAGATCAGTCTTAGTCTTATTTTCTTTCTGTCCCAACTTTTTTGAGTGTTTCCAGAGAATTTCTCATTTTAGTTTTAACTGCATTTTTATAAAGTGTCCCATCTTTTCTTGTAAGATCTGGACTCAATATTTCTTTCTATTTGAAGTGAGTGGAATAGGAATAATTTTTTGATAAATATGATTTTATTGAACCACATTTTTAAAGTAGCTTCTAAGCTTTTAGGCAGTTTTATCTCCCACTAAACATCACATTCCACCTCACTGATCTCCTAACATCTCAGGAGGAGATGAAATCTTACCCAGATCTGCAGCTTGATCCTCTTGTCATTCCTGTAGATGGTCTTCACCTTGAAGTCGATGCCCACCGTGCTAACGAAAGCTGGTGTGAAGGAGTCGTCTGCATAACGGAACAGAAAGCTGGTCTTTCCTACGCTGCTGTTGCCAATGATCAGGATCTTGAACATGTAATCAAAGTTCTGGTCAGAAGACTCCTTTTGGCCATAGCGGTTATCTGTAGCTGAAGCCATCTGAGAGAAAACAAGACCAGAAGATTGTTTGTGTTCAGTAAGTACCAGACTGATCTCTGTAAGAGTTGTAATGACTGATGTGTTATACAGCAAAACATTTTCTATACATCATGTGTTTGTAATAAGACAGATCAGGACATAGACTCTAACGTGTTTACAATTTGATATTATTTTTTTCTTCTATGAGGTTCACTTATGTGTGTGTTTATGTGCTAAAATAGTCAGAATTGATTTCTCTCTTTTTTTATCTTTATTTATTCCCATTCTTAATCATACAAGCATCATTACAGGACATATTTTACACTTTGTATGTGTTTACATAGAAACATACATCAAGAAACATTTTTAACCATCAGTTCCTTAAGTCACATTACTTCAGAGTTATTATTTAGTTGGGTTTATTTTTTTCTTTAATATTTAAAACCCTTCCCACCCCTTAAACCGTGTTTTGATTTCTCTTAATGCTTAAACAAAACTAAACCTGAATTGATTTCTATTAGGGTTTGTAAGATTAGTGTATGTAAATGAGCTCTGAAGAATCTGTCCAGGCTGAAACACTTAAATGTGAGCGGACAGCAGACAGGATGGTAGACACGTTAAGGGTGGAGGGAGGGATACTGAAAAATGGGTTAATACTATTTTTATTGATGTTATTTCTGTTTTTCCTCTCCAAAATGTAAATTAATAAAATGATTAATGAAAATATTTATTATTTATCTGCAGAAAATGCTCAACTGGTCAAAAGACTAAAAAGATGTAACAACATAAAGCAAAGAAGATATTATATTCATGTTTTAATTAAAAACTTTTGTGAAGTTAGTATTTGGTGGAGTAAGCCTGGATCTGCATGCCATCCGTACACGGTTGGGTGGCTTTATGCCACTCCTGGCACAAATAATCCTGTCGCCTGGTGACTGATGGGATGTGACTATACATCTTCCTCTTCCAGAGGTTGGGGAGGACATTTGAAGTGTCCAGAACTGTATTTTGTATTTAACCACTGTTTTGTAACCCACATTTCACAATTTCTCAGTGGTGCTGTGACTTTATCTGCTTAGAAATTAATGAATTTCACAGCCACAGTTGAACACGTCACAGGAAATGTTAACATTTGGCTTTTTTAAACTGTGTAATAATCTGTAGATTACCTGATTACTAAATAGTGTTCGGATTTCTAATAATTTGCCAAAACCGACAACTGTATACAGTACAGTATGAACAGAACATCGTCTCCACAAAGTGAAGTTACCACAGGTCTAGTGCCCCCTGCTGGCTGGCTGAAGTATGATGTGTATCTCCGCCCTTTCCCATGTGTTTTCAGTGACAGAACAGCCCATTTTAAATGTTATTCTCTCATCTAAACATGAATTCCATCTACAGCATCTGATTCCAACAGTTACGTATTAGCACAATCTTACTTTCCCCGCAGGAGCTAGTGTTTAAAATGTTATTATACTATATCATAAGAAGGTGTGGTTACAAAGTCTTGGGCAGAAGATGCTACCAGGGTTGCCAGGTTTTTACAGCCAAAATGTGCTAGCTTGAAAATGCTGTCAAAGCTGACAATTCAAAGGTCTGTTTGTGTTTTTAGAGCTACTTTCAAAATAATAATAGGTAACATTTTATAATAACTTTCATTAATAGCTCATTAACTAACTGTGAACAAATCATTAGTTAATGAGAATTTCATAAAAAAATTACTTACTAATGATTTACTAATTATTTTGTTAACATTTGCAAAAATGAATACAATCATTAGTAACTACATGCAATGTCATTTATAACATTTGTTCATGTTCTAATTCTCATGAACGAATGATTTGTTCACAGTTATTAGTCGTTAGTTAATGGCTTATTAATGAAAGTTATTGTAAAGTGTTACCTAATAATAATAATAATAAGTTATAATAAGTTATAATAATAATAATAATAATAATAATAATAATAATAATAATAATAATAATATAATGATACAATGTCATTACTAATAATAATGCCATTGTAAAACTGTTTAGCAAAAATTATACATTAGAATATTACACTTAAAATAAAGTTAGATTTACCTGCTACCTTCAAAAATCCTGTGACAGCTTTGATTCTCGGCCAGTTTTGGCTTCTGAAATGCAGGTTTTAAACACACTTTGATCTGGAAGGTTTTTGCTGGACCTGGCAACCCTGGCTGCAGCAGCTATGACTAGCTGTTAGCCAGTCAGTTCACACTACTAAAATGTAGGTTTAGTGTGTCTGGTTCGCTTCAACCAATGACTGTAGAATGTCTGTATAAAGGGGGTGGGGCAACCAAATGAGGAGGCGGGTTTGGCCTGCACAGACTTTGGCATCAACTTTGACCAGTTGGCGGCATTTTGGCTTCATTTCTATAGAACAGAAGCAAACTGACTCACACCGTCCATCATATATACAGTCTGTGTCACAAACCCAACACTGAGAAGTCCTGGAGACACTCAGTAAAGTGTGATAATATCGTCAATATTCTTACATATCGTCCTCCCCTGTATCAGAGAGACTCCTCATCACTCACAGAGGCTACAAGCACCTCCATCCCTCTTAAAGTGCTTTTCATCAGGTCTCACCGCAGCACCAAGCAATGAGTCGATGAGACACTCACTCAATTATCATTAAGTGGTGCAGAACAAGACAACAACGTCCACTTCCTATTTACACCAAAAATCACTCTGCTCTGCCTGCCAGTGACAACTACCATCACTAATCAAGCCCTGACCTGCTTTCCATGTCTGCTCAGTACACCTGATAAAGGTTTTACCCGTACATTTTCACCACTAAAAACATCTTTAAACCTCATCTACACCAACTTAAAGCTTTTAATGTTACACATGTGTTTTCCATCTCTTACAAAGACCATTTTTCTTATGATCTCTGCAGTAACTGGCTGCTTAATAAGTGAGTCATGACTTACGTCTAAAAATGTAGAACATCTGCATCACTTTCTCTTTAATTTGCTGTAATCACACTGACATGCTTATCCCTGTGTAAGGTCTATAGATTTTCTGAATATTTTCACAGTTTTACTCTCTGCACACACTCATGCCTATTTTTAAAATGATCATTAATATAATTATCTATCTATGCAGAACATAACTAGTGAACAAGTGGACCATTTCAGACACAGCTTCTCTTTCTGAACACTTTCTCTCTCTCCATCTTTATCACTGTATCATCACGATGCTTTCAGGAGATGCAGCCCTACAGATGTAATATATAAAGTTCAATATGTAACATCAGAAGTGAATGAAAATGTTCAGTAAACTCTGAAAGTGAGCAAACAGCCAGGCTAACTTACACCTGAAGCTCCAGTAGTGAGCAGCGGACGTGTAATAGGGGACATGTTGGGGTGATGACAACATACCACCAGGTCGTGTACCAACAAAAATTAGTGGAGCAAGATTGAAACATTACTCTTCCAGACTTGAGTAAAAGAGATGGCAGATGCCAGGGCTTGGCATCAGTCACACATTGCTGTGCCATGCTGGATCGATATTTGATACAGAGCCACTGGCACAGGACCAATTTGTGTGCCCATCGGAAATCTAAAAACAGGCCCTGTGATAGTGTTTCTCTGACCTCTGTCTGACTGAGCCAAAAACGCTCCGTCACTGCCCGCTGTGTGTAAAGCTGTGGCACCACGTCTACAAAATAACCTTTTAATAAAAGACTCTGCTGGGCATGATGTTCATGTTAGAAACTATTTGTTATCAATTTTATATTATTTTCTTCTTCTCATCTCATCCTGTAGTTTCTGAGAGTTTGTGATGTTTTATGTGGATTTTTCCCAAAGCAATGAACACTCTCCAAAGGTTTTGACACCTTATAAATGTAATAAAAGCCCTTTTCAGATTAGAATAAATGTGCAGGGGGTCCTGTTTAATTTCGGTCCATAGTGACTTTATTTACATCTGGATGCACCATGTCTGTGTTTTTAACCCTCGTCCACTGAGAACTTTACAGGCTGAATTATTTACTGTTGCTTAGCAAACTCACTTCACTCCCATCTGTGAGCAAATCTCTGATTTTCAGGCAGATGTCGTCTCGTGTTGGAAAATTAAAGAGTTTTGGCTGCTGCTGCTCACCATATATTTAATGTTTAAATGTGTGAAACCAGCAAAAACCAAAACACAAACCAACAAATATCACAGATTTTAAATCTACTCGATTTGGATGGAAGATCTTCCACCTGAGCTTTCTGTGCAGGAAAAAGACACTAAAATCCAAAAGAAGAACAAGATACCAGCTTATTACACAATAATAATGCAGACTTATTAAAGGAGTGATTATAATCACTGCTAGAGGTACAAATCAACTGTGGTCATGTGACAAATATAGTGGTAAATAGGTTAAAACCCTACAACCCCTCAGAAGGAGGTCAAACACTGAGGAGACTGTAAAAACCTTAAACCCGTTTAAACCTTATCAGGGTCACGGTTAGTCCCCTACCCCCTCACTGGGCAGGGCATTACACTATTCAACTAAGCCCAGGACAGGGCGCCAAACCATCGCTGGGTGCACACACATACATACACATACACACACCCATACGGACAATTTAGAGTACCCAATTAACCTGACCTCCATGTTTGTGGACTGTGGGAGGAAACCGGAGACCCTGAGGAAACGCACAAGACACGGGGGGAACATAAAAACTCCACTCAGATTGGGACTCGAACCCAAGACAGCGCTGAGAGGTGAACATGCTAACCACTAAGCCACCGTACTGCCAAAAATAGATGTCCTGATAAATTAATCCAATCTCAACCGGGCTAGCAATATAAACACATTGTAACACCCAATCAACCACATGGGGTACCACAGCAACCACCTGACAATATCATGGCAACCGCCAGAAATTCCATAGCAACCAACTAGCAACCACTTAGCAACATCATAACAACCACCTCACAAAAACAGCTGCATGTTGTTGACCACGTAGCAACTGTCTGGAAGTGAGAACCACCTTAAGCTCTGCAATCATTTTGGAACCTTCAGGAAATGCACTTTTTACTAACAGTCAAAAACAGGAACCTACAACATGACCCACAGAAACGGCAGAAAAAGACACGACACTGGATAACTGACACTACTCATTATAATGACTTTGGATGGAGATGCTGAGGCTCCAACCAGCTTTACTGAACAAGGTGTTTTTTCCACAACTGAATGAAGAATCATTCAAAAGAAAATGTAATGATGGCTGAGTGAGACTTGGCCCATTAAAAGCCACCACAGGGAGGGTGTCTGATCTTAATCAGGATGATTCAGATGGTAGTGAAGCTTCCTGCATGAGCAGAGTCTTCTGACTCAGCCACAACTACCAAAGACCTGATAAAGTCCCAACAGAGTAACGAGAAGAATAAAAAATTCATCTGCTGCTGACACTAGTGAAGAGTGATATATGCAGCCCTGGAAACATGAAGAGAGCAGAGCAGATGATCTCTTTCTCTGGTTTTACCACTAATAGCTGTGTTTGAGTAAAACAAACATTGTCCTGTTTTATTCTATAAACTACTGACAACACTTCTGCCAAATTATATATCACAATATTATCATTTAGAGCAGAAAATGAACATCTAGGCTAATGATCAGCTCTCAAATAACAGAAACGAGCAGGTTTATATTCATTTTTAACGTTTTAACGTTCAGAATTCAGTATTTGGTGGGAGAAGCCTGATGTGTTCATGCTCTCAGGTTCATTGTTGGATGACTTTGTTACTCTTGGCGCAAAAATTCAAACAAAAGCTTTGGCTCTGGTGGCTTGTAGGCCATTGCAGAAGGTCTCAGTGGGGGTTCAGGTCTGGAGATTGGGCTGGACATGTGTATCTTTATCAGGAGATGGAGACTCAAAAGGAGGTATCTGTGTATCTGTGAGGGTTTGATATTAAAGCAGGTCTAAGGCCCATTTGTGTTTTAATAACATTTTAAAGACATACCGGGTTCCTCCAAGAACCTTTCACTGTAAATATGTGGTTCTTCAGAGAGGAACACAAAATAAAGATAACTGAAGTGAATTAAAAAGCATCAACCCAACAAACACACTCTTATAATAGACGGTTCTTCAATGGTTCTTTAATACAGGAAATTATTACATATAGAACCAAAGAACAGAAGAATGATTAAAGGGCTGTTTGCATGGTTCTTCAGACTGATGAAGGTTGACTTGTATATGGTTCTATATATATATTATATATTGTGCCAAAAAGGGTTCTGTTGTTCCTACAAGCTTGACACTGTAGCAATAGCAGAACCCTTTTTGGTGCTACACAAAACCATCTACCGCACATTCTTCATTAATCTGAAGAACTCTTTAATCATGTTGAGGGTTCTGAGCCTTCACAGTTCTGTACATAACCATTTCCATCAGTAAAGAACACTTGAAGAACCGTACGCATAAGTTACTTTACATTGACGTTCTGGAAACTATGGTTGCTGGACAGCGATGTGGAAGGTCAGCTAAGCATCTAGTACCTTCTTGAATTTCAGTGAAACCTGATCACCAAGTAACGTTAAGGCAAAGTAGAGCAGGGCATTCTGGCAGGGTGTCCACAGGTTAAGTAGGACACACCTGAACCTGTGTAATGCAATGAGGACAGCGAGGTATATGGCATGAGATATAGACAGTATTCGTTTTGACAGTCTAGACATCCATCATAATCAAATAAACGTCGAAATCAATCCCCAAGTCAACTGTTCCTGCACACCAAGGTTATATCACAGAACCTCGCTTAATAAAACATTACAGGTTAATCAAAAAGTGCCTCAGGAAGCACACAGGCTCTACGCTGGCATGCTGGAAAGCTCTGCACAACACCAAAGTGTCCTGGAGTGCTTCAGATTTCAACATTTCTCCAGATAACAGAGGGCCTGAGCGTCCTAAAAATAGCAGCTCACTTTTAGGTGCACACATACAATGTGGAGCCAGCGACTCTATCCAGGAGACAAAGCGCTGCTGCAGAGAAACACTATTCCTTCAGGGATGAGGAGCTTTAGTGCATTTCACCACTAACAAGAAGCTCGTCTCCACACTGTGCTCAGATGATCTGGAAAGAACATGACATAGAACTTCATCATAAAAGTGATGGTGCCCAGCTCAGATGTCTGGAGGACATCTTATTCTGATGAACCTTCAAGAACAAAACTTAAAGAACTGCTCAGTATTTTTCATCAGAATATCCCTCGTCTACATCCACAGGTTATGTTCTGTGATACTGTATCAAAGTATTCATTCACATGGAAAGACTGGTGATTCATTTTGTGTTCACCGCTAGATGGCAGTGTTTTAATCTATCTTCAGCCATTAGACTCTTCCACTCCAATGTAAAGAAGTATTCTAAGGAAACGTTGTGGACAGTTTTCCTAAAATTAGACAAAAATGACAATAAATCACCTCGCTGACAGTATCACAGATATGTGTGGCAATATAATACAATCGTATCAATGTGGCATCTATTTTGTACACACACTTACTGCAGATTTTGGTACATTTCACTGTATTTACTAATAGAACAGAAAACCTTTGTAATAACTGGATGCTGAAGCTCAGCTTGACATCAGCTGATTAAAGGTATTCTGTATTCTATACACCTTCACTACATAAGATGTAGGACGTACCTCTAAGTTATTAGTTTCTGAGATACTATCACCACCATGCTTAATCTGGTACCTTATTATCAGCCCTTTTGCACATCATTCACATCACGTTCTTTGTCCAAGATGATGGTTTTACACTCTGATACAACTGACTGGTGTGCTCACTTATTTATACGGTAAACCCTGTCATGTGGCACCTGTATATGCTCTTTATATACATGAACAAAATAATAACATATTCATAAATAATATAATACAAATGAAAACAAATGTTGTATATAAACATAATACATTAAATGTGAAACTAATTATTTTGCCAAAATCCAAAAGCTTCCCTGAAAATACATTTTGATTAATCAGCCAGCCCCTCTGTGCACTGCAAGACATATAACAGGGTTATATCACAAACAGCACTTCACTAACCCTCCATCCCTCCATCTGTGAGGCAGATCTGGAGGATGCTGATGTACAATAAACAAGTGCTTCTCAACCTTTATTACTGTGGCTGAGGCCTTGAGGCTTAAACATAGAAAGTGTCCAGCCAGGCAGTTTATACATGAAAAGCAGCACAGAAATGCAGTTTGTGGTTTGAAAATGGAGCTTGTTAGGGCGGATGATGGCGGTGGGGTCGCTCCACATAATCTCCATCTGGACCAGGATGTCTTAACCTTATCACAGACCATCAGCAGTCCTGCATTCACTCAGCAGCCAAATACATCTTTATCTTATGCAACGTCTGGCAGAGCAGAAATAAATTTCTCTACCAGTCTGATCCAGTGAAGTATTCATAAGCGACTTATTCTAATTCCCCTGTTCCACCTTAAGCGCTGCAGCAGTTCCATTCAGGCGCCTCGAGCTCTCAATAGCAGCTGCAGCATTTAAGGTGGAATTGGAGAATTCGAATGAGACCCGTGCGAATATGAGCTAACTTCAGCTTCACCGGCCTGGCAACTTGCAGAACACACACACACACACGTACACACATACACACACACAAACACACACACAGACACACACACAGACACATATACACATGTAAAAAAGCAGACAAACACAAAAGCCTGCAGATGTGGATCCTGTACCAGCCATAGGATGCTACTGTCTTCATGTCAAATGAAGGTTATTCTTTCTATCACAACGTGAACTGGTCGCTCTAATAACTCCTGAGCTTTTACACATGTTCAAATGTAGCAAACACACGAAAATATGTTGATACAGCATGTCGTTGTCTTACCGCTGGAGATGTTTTAAAGCGTGAATTACGCCAACGCTGCGCCTCTTCCAGCACCTGCAGAAAGCTCGACGTCACTTGACAGGCGGCTGACGCAGCCAAAGGGAGGGGCCACAGACACACAGAGGCGGGATTGGCGCGTACCGGAACCAATCACGACGAGGCACGGCTCTGTTAAAGCGAAGTGAGTGTTCACGCCGCTGGCTTGTCATACATAATGTAGTGGACTGGCTGAGGCTGCTGTATCATTTATCAGCTAAAACAGTACAAAATCATCTGCTCACGTGCTTTCGTGTGTTATGTAGAAAATAAACAAACGAAATAAGTTATACCTCAGTCAGGAAGGTTTATGTGCACAAACGTCACTCCAGGTCACCTCCTGTGAACAGTACTGTATGAAGATGGAAGATAAGAGGTTTTTACAGAGGTAGGTGATGTGGCATAAATGCAATATCATGGTACTTATGATACACTGAACAAAAATACAAACACAACTTATTTTTGCTCCCATATATCTAAGACTTCTTCTATGTACACAACAGACCTTTTTCTTTCAATTATTGTTCACAATGTGTCTAAATCTGTGTTAGTGGGCACTTCTCCTTTACCAAAATAATCCATCCACCTCACAGGTGTGGCATATCAAGATGCTGATTAGACAGCATGATTATTGTACAGGTGTGTTTTAGGCTGGCCACAATTACTCTAAAATGTGCAGTTTCATCACACCTCACAATGCCACAGATGTACAAGTTTTGAGGGAGTGTGCAGTTGGCATGCTGACTGCAGGAATGTCCACCAGAGCTGTTGCCTGTGAAATGAAATGTTAATTTCTTTACTATATAAGCTGACTCTAAAGACATTGCAGAGAATTTGGAAGTACATCAAACCGACCTCACAACTATAGACCACATGTGACCGCACCAGCCCAGGACCTCCAGATCCAGCATCTTCACCTCCAAGATCATCTGAGACCAGCCACCTGGTCAGCTGCTGCAACAATCGGTTTGCATAAGCAAAGAATTTCTACAGAACCTGTAGGAAACCATCTCAGGGAAGCTCGTCTGCATGCTCATTGTCCTCATCAGGGTTTCCAACTGACTGCAGTTCGTCATTGTAACCGACATTTGATGACATATGACACGTTGGAGAGGTGTTCTCTTCATAGTTGAATCCCGGTTTTCACTGTACAGGGCCGATGGCAGACTGCATGTATGGTTGCTGATGTCAACATTGTGAATCAAGTGGCCCATGGAGGTGGTGGGGTAGAACATCTCTCCAATGTGCCATATGCCAAGGAATGTGAACATTTGCCCACTCAAATCAGTTATGACTGCAGTCAGATGGAGACAGCAATGAGGATGATGAGCATGCAAATGAGCTTCTCTGTTTTTGAGCTTCACTAAATTGTCCTTGTGTGTGTGTCTGTGTGTGCACCTAGTAATGGATTGGCACCCTGTACTGGGCTTGACTAGGATAGTCTATAATGCCCTGCCCTGTAAGGGACAAACTGACCCTGATCAGGATTAAGCAGGATGGATGGATGTATATATATACAAAGCCGAGCTGCTTGAATTTTTTGCAGAAAGTCACCCAACAGTAATCTGTAAAAGTGGTAAGAGCACGAGCAAATCTGGCTTGGATACCACTCCGTATGTAACTCATCTGGGGTAAATACACACATACACGCACTAGGGGGCAGTGTGTACACACATTTGCAGCACCAGCCTCTGTGCCTGGGGAGCAGTTAGAGGTTAGGTGCCTTGCTCAGCTGTAGAGTTTTCTTATCAATTCAAGGGTTCAAACAGGAAATCTTTCAGTCCCAAACCTGCTTCACTAACATTCAGGCTAAGCCTGCTAACATTCCTCAGCTCATTTTACTCAAATACAGACCTATCAATAAACAATATGGCTAAAGGTTTGTGGACATTCCTTCGAATGAGAGTATTCAGCTGACACAGATGTATTCACAGCTTGTCTAGTCCCTGTAGAGAAGTACTGCCAATATAATAAAACGAAACGTCAACCTGTTGGCGCCATGTCTAATGCCAGGTGCGGGCTAGAGAGGTATATTGAGCTGTGTTCTCTGTTACAGTTACAACAAAAGCAAGAAAAATTCATTTTAATACTTTTGCTTTCAGAAGAAACAATGAATGAGCAGGTCTCCCAACACTTTTGTTCATATAGTGTAGTAAAGCAGAGAAACTGTCTGCAGTGCTGTATTTTTAGTCTGTGTTTGTTTAGACTAACTGGTCTTATTCCCCTCTCAGGCCTCCATATAATGCAGAGAGAACTGCTTGACTGATGCTTCTGTGAGTGTAAACCATCTGTTACAGGCAAAATAAAGTAAAAACAGTACACGTATGTGCATTTATCGCCACCCAGTGTTGACTTGGTCACTTCCTTTAGACTGAATTTACCAAAATCCAACTTTAAAAGCTTTAAATGTGGTGACACACGCATCTGAAAGATTTAACTTTTTAACAAACAAACTAATTTGTGTTTAAAGTTAAAAAATGAAACTTCTTATATCAGAAAGTCAATTTAAAATAGTTGAAATGTATAAAAGCACACACTTATCTATCTTATCTATTCTAGTGATTAATAGTGTTTATTGAGGTTGTTAATAGACTGATATCTCCTGTTCTGTATGCAGGTATAGATGTAAAGCCACACACACGAACAGCTTTCTGAGTTGTTTTATTGAAGTTGTTTTCTAGAGAGCAACCTGAATGGATCTGGAGCTTTTGGCTTTGAAAAGTTTTAAATGAAGAGGTACATATGCAGGCAAACACACAGGAGTGGCACATAAAGAGATGAAAGCCTCAGTCTCCTGGACGGGTGAGCGGAACAGTAACAGGCTGTGGTTTGGCATCATATCAGCATTGGAAATAAAAACAGATGAGAAGGCAGATGATGAACATATTGGAGATGCAGCGTAGCCTGGTGTGTGTTATGACTTTTACCAACTGGTCCTTACAGCACTAACACTCTGTCTCATTATGCACTGGGTGTGAGACTTTACTGAGAAAACTACAGTAGTATCTGCTCTGTATGAAGTAGCACTTCTAGTGTTAAAACAGTATAAAGACGAAGGATGTTCTGCATGTTAATGGATATGAAATACCAGGCAGCCAGATGAAGCCTAAGTGATGACATGTTTAATCTAAAACACACATTTTCAGGGCTTATGACTTATTTTTGTTGATGTTCAATGTCTTATTCCTGACCTATTGTTTTAAAAAAACATTTATCAGGAGAGGACACTGAAAAGCATTGATCTGACTTGAATCAAACATGTACACCATTTCCACACAAGAGACTACATGAGAAGTGAGAACAAACGTCTCTGACGCCCTCTACTGGCTGGCTGCAGTACATTTTAAACTCCGCCCACATTCGTTTTATTGAATGAAAGTCATAACAAACTTTGAAAATAGTTTCCTCTTTCAGTAATTTTGTCAGTACCACACACTGTACCTACTAATGAACTAATGAGTCCAGTATTTTCTTTATGATAAATGTGTTTTATAGAAGTTATTTGCTGATATTAAAAGGGGTGTGGTGATGGTGATTGACAGCTCATTCTGATGGTAGCAGATATTCTCACCATAGCAGCTAACACTAGAGACACAGCTCAGACTTTTTTACATTCTGTGACTATTAATCAGATGTAATCACTTTGATGATTTTTTGAACACTCAAAAGGGGTGTCACCGTAACAAAGGGGGTGGAGTTAGAGCGGTAATGCGCCCTCGACTTCTGTCTCTACTGCGCCTGCTCTGGTTGCAATTGGGCTTTATTTACCCTCTTCACAAATCCCAGAATGCACAGCGCAACCGGCAAAATCCGGTTCACAATTTTCTCGTTTATATCTGTGCCAGCTACGCTACATACACTGTTTACAACTTTATTTGGTAAGTAAATACTTACGTGACATCTACTAGGTTTTGTAACTATATGCAGATAATATTTCTTTGGATATTAAACATCATATCTTGTTGTGTCAACTTGTATTTTCAATTTATGCAGTGGGTTTTTAGCGTAAACACGTTGTTGCAAGCTATCGTGTTGCATGCTATCAATTCAATGTAAGCCAGTGTGGCAAGCAGTGTGATAGTGTAGCTTAGTATTGATCGCATGGTGAACCGGATGTTGCCGGTTGCGCGGTGCATTCTAGGATTTGTGAAGAGGGTGAATTGCGCAAGCGTGAGCAATATGGCATCTGCATTTACATTTGAGGCATTTAGCAGACACTTTAACCAAAGCGGCTTACAATTGGGGGTTAGGTGCCTTGCTCAACAGCACTTCAGTCATGAAACGGGCGACCTTCAGGTCACCAGACCAGATCCTTAACCACCAGGCCACGGCTGCCCCACTGTCACAGCTTCAAAACATCACAATGTGAGTAAACAAAAGCGTAATAACCAGTTCTCATATACAGTTCCACACAATAACTGACATCTCACCAACATAACTACTCAGTTTACTTACTTTAACGAATAATCATATCACTGTAATGTCTTGTATTTATGTGCAGTGTCAGCTCTACCTAATAAGAGACTCAGCTCTGTGGCCACCAGGGGGCGCTCTAATAACTTTCAATATGCAGATAAATGTGAGGGGAACACAGCTGATTAATCGTGCTTCAGTTTATGCATCTGAAGCTGAGACACCAAAGAGAAAAAGAGGAAAGACAAAAGCAACGAAAAGGACAAAGATTTTTTTTTCTGTTTGACCCCAAAAGTCTGGCCCCAGCCCTGCTTGTGGAAGTGATGTACAGGTTTGAGTGGAGCAGATTTCATGTCAGACGTCGTTCAGTGCTGACAGGTTTTCAGTCTTTTCTCACATCCAGGTTTGTTTGTAGCCCTTTAAAAGCTCTGTAATTATGTGTGGTTCTTATAGCTAGAACACAACAACAACAAAAAAAACTCAAAGAGCAAAATCACAGATCAGCATCTGACAACTAAACACAGGAAGTTTGTAAACTGTCAGTAAAACTGAGTTGAAGTGACTTGGAGTCTAATGTTTACATCATTTCCACATCACCAAAAGTTAAATTACATCAACAGAGTCCTCAGAAAGTAAGTAAAACTGGCAAAACTGTTCAGAAGAACTAAAAGGCCTTTATTTATCAAGATAATCAGTTCATTTGATGTTTTATCACAATCTCAAATTGATCTCATTATGACATAAATGTTGTTTTCTCAAGATAACGGCATACTTTGTTGAAATGTTGAGAAAACGTGTTGTTTTCCTGTAATAATGAGTTCATGTATTATTGTTGCATGCCAGCGTTTATATTGTCTGCTAGGTTTAGTTTTTTATTTGCTATATTGAAGGAGAACATTTTGTTTTCTCAATATCTCAGTAAAATGATGACATTATTTTGAGAAAATGTTTGTTAAATGGAATGAACGTATTATAGTAAAACAGAGTAAAAAACCTTTCAGGTCTTCACAAAGCTGTGTGGATGTGACTGTATTTCTGTGGAAATGATGCCCACATGTGAATCTGTTCAGTTCAGTGCATCACTGTCTTCAGTGTAAATCTGATTCTGTTAAAACTGCAAAACTGGACATTAGATCAAATAATATAAACAGACCATACAGATATGAGTGTAAGTGGTGTTTTACGTTCAGAACATGACACATACTGGTACCCCTGCATGTTTATCACAACTATACATCAAATACCATAATTTATATGGGAGACACATCTGTGAGTGTGAAATCCTACAGAAATCACTGCATCTGACTACAAAATCATAGTAGAAGATGCTGAATCAGGTGAAAACATTCACTGAACACAACAGAAACGCAGCCATGCTGGTCAGCAGTGGATCACAATGACTTTTGATTGTGTTAAAGTATAAAATCAACTCAAATGCTGACAATTTCAAACTGTGTCTACACTACTGCTCAAAAGTTTGGGGTCACACATTGCATTGGACATTTTTTTTTGCCGTTTGGAGAATAGGACAGATTCCAGAAATGTTGCTGCTTCAGAAACTCAAGTCTTCTATGGTAGAAAGGTGAGGTAGCACAGTCACCAGTTTATAGACTTTAGTACAGTTTTTTTCTCTTCACCACCACTTTATGATATATTTCACTCAATTGATTATTAATGTACTAATATCATGTATTCATTGGGAGATGATAAGGCTATAGATACCTGCAGGGTGTGTGAGATGTACAAGAGGTGGTACAGTACAGTGAATGTCTCAGATGTTAATGATAAAGGAGTGACTGTATTTGGGGGTTAAAGGTCAGAGTGTGAAGGAAGTAGCTGAATTTGCAGGTGACCTGCAGACCATCAACATATGGAGCAGAGTGGAGCAAGAGACCTTCAGCCATGTGTGCTGTCACCACAATTCTGAGGAGAATGTCCTGTAGACTGGCATTGTTACCACTGGTGTTAGACCTGTATGACAGGGTCACAACCTTCACAGAGTGCAGGACAGAGGACAGTCTTAGCCAAACCCAGGACAGGGTGCCAATCCAAATGGGGACTCGTACTCATGACCTCAACACTGAGAAGTGAGTGTGATAACCACCATCATTATAACTAAATATTATCTAAAACTGCCCACAGCTGGGAAATCATTATATGATTATTAGTTTAATTAATTATTATAAAATTTCCATTTTGCTTCACACACCATGAACATTTTCCACCTAAATAAATAAATAAATAAATAAATTAAATAGTTTGACCAGCAGCTCTGGCATGACTTTTGTTTGTCTTATGCAGTGGCTCTCAAACATTTCTCTGGATTTCTTCCTACAATAGTTGTTGTAAAGTGTGTCTGTCATCTGAAACGCTGGCTTCTTTCACATTCTTAGATCTCCACTAAAATGTGTGCAGAAGTTAAAAATCACAGCGGATAACATACAGGGGTACCTTGCTACATTGAAAATGAAATCATTATTCATATCCTGAGGTTATTAGTGTCATAATTTTGTCTCTTTTCAATTTCATATTTGGTATGACTGTCACTGCTCATTCGTCTGTTCACCAAAGCGGCTAGAAATATCGAAAAATACAAATAAGTGCTAAATTCGTTATTCACGAGATAAATGAACATCCTAGACTAAACGTATGGTGCAAAAAGAAGATCCTAGACCCTGTAAGGTTGCCATAAATATTACAAGGACTTTCCTCTACAGATGCCATGTGCATCGTTTGAAGGAAGACTCTCAGAAAGGACTCCTTGTTTTTTTTTTTTCAGTAGATCGTAAAGAGGCTGGTTCATCTTTCATCCGTCATCAGTCACTCAGTCTCTGTGTCGTCAAGTGGGGTTTATACAGCGGCCTGTGTCCTGGACACAAAGGCAAAGTTAAGAAATCGGGACTAAAAAGGCTTATTTGGTGGGAAAAAACATAAGTGGCTAAGAAGTCATAAAGGAGAAAGTACAGTGAGGAGCAGTCTCTGGTGTGGTCTGCTTTGTTCGTTGGGAGCCACATTCGGCCCATCGCAGAACTGGAGCGCGTTGGAATTAGGACAGCAGTGCTGGATTCAGGTCGTGCTATGTGCTTCGCGCCTCTGACTGCTTTGTCCTGTTTTGTCTTTCAGCTCTCAGTCGAGTTCTCTGCTGTCCGCTGTGTCAGGAGATAACGTCCTGTGTCGTGGGCTTCGCACAGACATGGCGGCCAGGCTGAGCGTTTGGCTGGGATTCGGCGAAGGAGCTCGATGAAGGCTGTCCGTCGGAGTTCTGGAGCTTTCTGCTGCTGGCGGGCTCTCCGGGTCTGACTCGCCCTCCTCCTCCAGTGTCAGCTCGAACTGGAATTTCTCTCCTCCGGCTCCCCCAGCACCCACAGAGCTGCTGCCCCTGACCTGCGAGTCCTGCTCCTCGGGCGTGGGCGAGGGGCTGTGGGGGATCATGCTCTGGTACCATTCCCTGTTGTCCTCCAGCGTGTCCAGAATGTCCTGAGCATCAGGATGGACCAGGTCAGCCCACGTCTCCCACAGGGGATGCACAATGAAGTCAATGAAGCCCACCTACAGACAGCGGGGCACAGAGATTAGCTTTATCTGATTATAGATTCATACCACCATTTTCAGATAATTTAGCACTGTTTCCTTTCTGTTACAGCACCTTTAAGACTGTTATATGTAATTAATCTCATTAAACAATGAATTATATTACTTTTTGTCTCCTGTACTGTACAGAGCAAACTGAAATCCTAAAGAAACTGGAAAAATACACTTCAGCCACTCGTTTCTGATGACAATCATATGGAAACATCTTCAGTCTGAAGACTAAGAAGCAGTTAATAATGCTGCTAAATACCTGAGACTTCTCCACCGAGGCGGTGTGTTTGTCACACATGGGGCTGATCTCCATGCCTCTGTCTCGCTCTCGATCGCCCTGAGTGAAATACTCCACCATGATGCGATCAGTCCACTGCCGGTAGATCTCCAGAGGCTTGGTGGGGTTGCTGAGGTCAGCACAGTGGACCATGTTCTGGAGAACCTAAAGCCAGAGAACGAACGAGAGTTGAGCCTTCACTTATAATTGAGTGCAGCAGTATATCATCAGATTATATGACATAACATTATAACACCGTATGTAATATATATATAATCCATCACATATATGATGTCATGTGCCGGAACAACAGATCTGACCTGTATTCTGTCCGAGTAGTTGTCCAGCAACAACACGCCCAGACTGGTCACTTTCTTGGTCTCCACCATAGTCTTGAGGTCAGCCAGGAAATTCATGTGTTTGGACATATCTGTGGCTAAGACCTGTAAGATGGACACAGACTGTGATCAGTGAGGAGCTGCGGGCCAAAAAGAGGGCAAGTGTTTTTGAGTTCATCCAACTCAAACTTTTTAGTTTAGTCAGAAATTCTTTAGATTTTTGGTTCCTCAGCTCAGTTTGGTAAACATTATAAAATATATTTTGTTTCAATCCCCCCACCCCCATACATACACACACAGGCTTCCTAGGCCAGACTTTACTTCTTCAGAACACTCAGAATTACTTGTTTTTCTATCATTTTTACTCTTTATATGTTTTTTATTAGATATTTTTACGTTTTATACCAAAAATAATGTTACACATGTACACATTCAGCCTGTGCTCCAAAAGATCCCAGAGGAGGAAATGATGTAGTAATACTATTTATCTAATAACTGTCCATTCTGTTATTTGACATAATTGAGTTATGACAACTTACTCAGAACTAAAAAGTTTGAGTTGAATGAACCAAAACAAAAATGTTGAGTTTTTTTGGTTGAAATGTGTACATCACTCCCCTGTGAGTAACAGATCACATCAGCACAGTTTTGTCTTCTCAGTTACTGTGTTTATGATATTTTCAGCAGTCTCACCATATCAATGACCATCTTGCGCAGTGACTGCCGCTGCTTTTTGCTCAGATTCTGGAAGATGTCACAGTTTTCCTCCTGCAGTAGCTTAAAGCCCACAGCCAGATGGTGATTTTCTAACACAGATGCATCGTTGTACATCAGAGCCAGCTCAGAGTCTGACGGGCAAAGGACAGAGACGAGGCTGAGTTACTTGGAATGACTCGAGTGACTGTTTGGACTAATTTCTAGAGTTGTGGTTGTGTTACTACATGTTGTGGCTGCAGTAAGACGGAATACGAGTCGTTAACTGTGTTTTCGGTGCCGATTCTGAAGAGAGAAGTTGTATATTTATGTAGTGTGACATCTGAAATTTGAGAAAATATAGAGGACACCAACTTTCAGTTTCTTGCACATTTTCACTGAACTACACCATAACCGTGTCCTATGGAGTGATGTGATATATTATGTTATAACTACGTGACCTTGTTTGGAATGTACTGCAGGCCTGAAATCGAGGACTGGGTGTATATTAACAAATGAAAGTATGAATATGAAAGATCTTGGGTTCATACTGTGCACACACCTGTTCTGATTTGCGGTTGTAATAATAACACAATAAATATAAAATATAAGTTTTATATATTTATATATTTATATTTCTATATTATATAATATAATGCACTGCAGGAGCTTCTGAAAAATACTTAAAAATAAACATACTGGTGTTTATGAGGAACTGATTGGACACTCCAGGGTGATCAACATCATGTATGCCACTAGCGAACAAAGCAGCCATTATTTCAAGGTCAGTGAAGACGGCCTGGAAAAGAAAAGACAGGTATGATTAAAAAATGGTCATTTTGCTATTAATTTTAGCTTCAATAAGCAGCAGAGAACCTCTAGAGCAGGTGAGGAAAGCAGCACGTGGGTGGACTGCACTACATCAGCAGCATGGATGTTATTGTGGTAGGCGACGTCAGCATGGTAGTGGTCTTCTAAAGTCATCATGAAGGTGATGAAGGTGTCTGCAGGGATCTTAAAGGACTTCAGCAGGTCTCGCTCCTGTGGAAGAGAGAACAGTAAATCATTACATATCGAGTAGATAAAGGAGGGATAATGGAAAAGGTGAGAAAAGTTCATACCTGAAAGATGGAGTACATAATCACCGTCAGTGGCCGATTCCCTGAATGCTCAGCTATTTTAAAGATATCTAGGCCCCATCGATTGATGTCCTCAATTTCCTACAATCAAACAGCCTGCATTCAAATCAAATCTCCTCACACATGTAAATCACGTATAAGTAACTCAAGTTTCCTCCAGAAAACACAGCAGCCCTCCAGCAAATCACTTTAAGTGAATCTCTTTCATTTTACACTGAAATGTACTCAATCAGTCAAGATACACGGTGTGTCCAAAAGTTTGTGGACACTTCTTCTAATGATTGGAGTCAGCAGACACACAGCTAGTCTAGTCCCTGCAGAGAAGTACTGCCAGTAGAACAGGACTAAACATCAACCTGATGGCACCACGTCTAATGCCAGGTGTAGGTTAGAGGGGTATAAAGCCCCCCCATCATCGCAGAACTGTGTTCTCTGCTCTTTTGGGATTGGGGATTAGGTGATGGAGATGATCATCCAACATCCTAACACTGAATGCAATCAAATCCTCACAGCAAAGTTCCAGTAATCTAATAGAAAGCCTGCAGTTACTCCAACCAAAGCAGAACAAACCCTTTTTAATAGCTTTGATTTCAAAAGAAATGAATGAGCAGGTGTCCTAATACTTTTGTCCATGCAGTATATGTTAAATATAAACTGCATTCAAATCACTGCACACGTAAATGTGACATATATGGCATTCTGAGACTTTTATTATTGAGTCAATAAAAAGCTCTGTCACCACTGTAAACATTCACAGCTGATGAGTCGTGCTGACCAGTCCTGAAAAAAAGGCACACAGCCAACAAGAAATGACTGATCACCTGAATGACAGCAGTGGGCACAGCTGCCAGCCTTAAACAGCTGATTGTGGGGTTGAAGCCTGGAGTCCAACACAGCGGCAAACCAGATATATATATATATATATATATATATATATATATATATATATATATATATACACACAAAAACCAGAACCCAGAGCGGCCTCGTTACTGACATATAATACAAATATACAAGTCTGATGACTATGGAAAGTCATGTGTATAGACAGTGATGTCAGAAACATATAAACATGTGTATTTGACAGCTGGTTTGAGGTTAGTGCTAATTGGTTAACTTGTTAGCTACATTCACCTCCAGGGGCGGATTTGGAAGTTTGGGGGCCCCAAGCAATGTTATGTCTGGGGGCCCTGATCAAATGGATTCCTTTTTATAGTTATGGTTATGGTGAGGTGCGGGCTTGAACATAAATTATTATTAATAAAGTATAAATATTAATGTTACTTAAACATTATTATTCATAGGGTGGCACGGTGGCTTAGTGGTTAGCACGTTCGCCTCTCAGCGCTGAGGTCTTGGGTTCAAGTTCCCATCTGAGCGGAGTTTCCATGTTCTCCCCGTGTCTGGGTGGGTTTCCTCCGGGGACTCCGGTTTCCTCCCACAGTCCAAAAACATGGATGTCAGGTGAATTGGCTACTCTAAAATTACCCTGGTGTGTGTGTGAATGTGTATGTCTGTGTATGTATGTATGTATATATGCCCAGATATGGTTGGCACTCTGTCCTGGGTGATCCCCCTAGTACTCGATGCAGTCCTCCAGGTGGACGGTCCCTTCTGGTTGAGAGTACGCTGTGCACGACTGGCTGCCGCTTCTCGCCGGTGTGTGTGGTTGTAGTGCGTGTGTGGATGGAGTGTGTTGATTGTAAAGTGTCCTTGGGTATCTAGAAAGGCGCTATATAAGTGTAACGTTCATTCATTCATTCATAATATTTTATTACTATTCATAATATTTTATTATTAGTTAATAATATTATAAATCATTATTATTAATAATAAAATAATAAAATTCATATTAATCATTAATTAAATCCTAATAAATTATTAAATATTAATAAACTGTCAAAAGCATGTAGCATAAAATTATCACCCAATTCTGTGCTTCACCTTGTTAATCAACTTCACTCCAATTCATTACTACCAATGTTACACTGACGTTTGGACTGTATGGTAAAGAGACCTCATTTACATAAAATTATACCTCATTTTTTAGTAAAAATAAGCAGAAATTCTGTTATGTAATAATGTTAATGTTTTAATATGAAACCTCTGATATTAAAATATGTCTAGCTGACGTGACACAGGCAGAACAAACATCTAATATCTTAATAACTTACAGTGGCAGCTGAACACGGACTGTGGGCCAACTTTAAAAACGCCGGTTTACATGTCCAGACACTGTATGATGGAGCGACAGCGGGGATGGCCAATCACATGTTAGCAAGAAATGGCAGAGACAATCAATGAGCTTGTGGGGAGTCTAAAGGGAAACCTTTAAAAAGGGTCTTCAAGATTTTCGCTGGGTCTTAATGCTCGACCAGTCTTCATTTAATATAATGTTTGGACGAAAAAATCTGCAGAGAACCAAAACGGCCTTTTGAAAAAGTGCAGGGGACATGTCCCCCTTGTCACCCTCATTACATCTGTGGTGTATGTATCTCTTTAGTATCAAACAACAAAAACAAATATGCTTTTAGTTGTTTTTTTTATTTTTTTTGCCAACCTCTTTTGACCAGCAGGGGCCCCCCTGATCTCTGGGGCCCCAAGCAATTGTGTGGTTTGCATGTTGGTTAAGTCCGCCACTGTTCACCTCAGACCAACTCCAGACCAAACATGTCTTGACTGATTGACAACATTTCAATAAGTGGACTTTGATCATCATAAAACCTGCACTCCGGCGTGGAGTCTGAAGAAGAAGTGGGCAGACTGACCTTGGCCAGCACGCTCTCGTGCTCAGTGTTGACCCCAAAGCGAGGGATGCAGCTGGGGGCCAGACTAGGGCTGTGTGTCAGCTTCTTCACACCGCTGATCTGAGACATGGGCCTCCGCTTCTTCTCCTTCTCCTTCGGCGGTGGAGACAGGATCTCCACATCATGCTGTTTTTCTATAACACGTTCACAAGCACAGCAAAGGTGAGAGTGGTGCATGTCCATATGATCACATTCATTACATCATGATGACTGGACTCATAGAAATGCTCACAAGTTATTTCATCCTCCTCGTTCCAAACGTCCAGTATGCTGGACATGTTTTTTCTGGGTTTTTTAACTTAACAACCAGCTTTACGTTGTCCCACGTCCTTTTATATATTCATTCCCAACTCTGGCTTTCTATTGGTTGGACAAGACATTTCGGTTGTTTTGATAAGTTGCTGAAAAAACTCCCTGAATTGGCAGCTGCAGAGAAAGACGCTCCTCGCCTCCGTGACTGAGCAAAACATAAGTTTTACTTAATTATCTGAAATAGATAACTGAAATGGCTTGGTATATATGTTATTCTAGAAGTTTAAGGATACCAAAAATAATGATATTAACAACGGGAAGTTATTTGCAAAGTCTTAAATTTATGTCTAGCCATCTGGTCATTTGGAGTTAGACTACCGAATGCTGCGTTAAGCATGCTATGTATCACGAATACACACGTCTTAAAACCACTGATATTTCTCTATATTTTTGACATTTTTCAATGCTATGCTCACCTTCTCATGTCTGTTTAGGGCTGACAGTACAAGAGGTGCTTGAATGATTAAATAATAGATAAAAAAATATTATTTTTTTATTATTATTAGATAATAATAAAATAGTAGAAATGTACTGCAAATGTTTATACTGTATTTGTTCATATTAGTATGTAATTTTACTGTAAAAAATGTATTACATATTTCCATTAACAGTTAACTCAGGAAATACATTTAATTTGTATTTTGTATTGGTAACAAATGAGTTCTTTTTTCAAAATCTTTCAGATTTCATGCCCTTAATTCTAAACGTCCAGTATACTGGACACTGAATATCTTACAGTCTCCATGCACTTTTTTTTTGTATTATGCCATTTAAATGGCTGAAATGAACATATTTCATTACAAAATATCATTTGTTTTTAAAGTGTCCTGTCTCGGGACTGGGGAGGTTATGAAAAATGTCTTTAGTAAGAAAGTAAAGAACGTTTGCTCTGAGTGTCTCAGCAGATGCTGACTATTTGGCCATTCAAACACTGGTCTGAAAATTGGACATTTTATCTTACATAAATATATGTAAGATAGATATACATAAATATTTGTGATGGTTCCTACCACCACGAAAACCGAGTATGTTCATTTCTCTAAAACTACTCTGAAGACTGGATTACACAGAATGCTGTAAACAGATATAATAATACACTGTAATCAGCCATCTGATAGGACGTAAGTCATACTGACACTCACCTAAAAATGTGTTTGCTATGAACTCTGACACTTGGTTTCCGGATCGGCTCGTCTCTGACAGCTGCGTCAGCTCTCGGTTCAGCATCCTTTTAAACTGCACAGAGAACACATCCCACAACAATGGCATTAATTACACTCCAGTTACAGATACAGCATCAGTATGACCCGCTGTGGAGGTAATGAGAGGAGACAGTGTTGTCTGTATCAGCTGAAAGAGACAAAAATGTGTCCTTGTTACCATTAAATAGATTAATTAACCCCAACATCAGATATTGAGAACAACATTTAATTGTTCTGATTCCAACATGTAAACACTTCTGCATGTAAGTGAACTGAAAGTGCTGATGTAATATACACTGATGTGCCAAAACATTCTGACTATTTGCTAATAAGTTAGAAAGTCTGCTGGGTTCTGCTTAAACAGTATTGGCTCTACAAAACTAAATTGGCCCACTTTAAGTTCAAGTACATAAAAAGTAAACTGGAAGGATACTCTACAATTTTATAATTTTACTCTAATGACAGAGTATCCTTCCAGTTTACTTTTTGTGTACTTGAACTTGAAGTGGGCCAATTTAGTCCCAAGTAAGTATATTTGTAGTATACTTGCTAAATAAAAGTACACTTAGGGAAATACTTTTATTATACTTAAGTATACTTAATAACAAGTACTCGACATATTTTTTTTTGCTAAGGGTCACTAGCCCTTTTCTAGAGACCCAAAGTCTACACACCACTGCGAGAATTGACTGCACTTACTATCTAAGTATGTACACACACAAAAATAATATAAACAAAAGCAACAAGAGAAGTGCCAGCTTTGGAGCTCTGTTCTCAGGACGGGAAGGTGTGGCAGGGTTAATGCTGATGGTAACGCTGAAGATATTCAGTCCCCACTGAAGGGTTCCTTTAAAAATCCCCACATTCATAAATCAGTCTGCTGTTAGAGGAAGAGCACATAAATGTACATTTACAACTGTGTGTTCCAACCAAAGTAGCAGGTCATGTATCATATCTAAAGAGTATTTTCTGCCTGCATGTACTCAGCAGCGGCTGTGTGAGGAGGCAGGACCCCTTTTATTCAGACTCTACGGGCGTCTGAGAGGAATGCCTGCTCAATGAATGAACCTCCTGCATCTCTGCAGAGGCTGTTATGTAATCGGGCATGTGGCTACGAGAGGGAAGTCTTACAACTAGGGGCGCGCTCACACACACACACACACACACACACACACACACACACACACACACAAGTTTGTGTTCCTTCCAATCTGCTGTAATTCCACTCACATCTGCATTACTGTGTCTAAATAACAGCCTGCTTACACCTAAACTGAACTATAAAACCAGAACCTAAACAGAAGCTTCTTACTGCTGACTTGTAGCTAAAAGAGAAATTCTCTCAACAACCCAAATATTTCAATCTGCATCACTAGTCCTCATAAAGAGATAAAAACATGGCCAAACATATAGGAAACACATATAACGACTATACTGCACATACTACTTTCCTTCAGCAGTTTGCTGCTGTGATGCTAGACTTGTTGAGCAACACTCAGTCCTACTTCAAGGGTGCAGCACTTTGCTAACACTCACATGCCTGCACAAAACATTAAAACTAACAGATGCACTCAAGAAAGTGTTCAAATAAAAGAGAGAAATGTTTTTTTTGTAACCTGACCTTAATAATCTACAGTTATATACTGACACTATACCACACTGTATTACATGCATATGAGTGCTGTTAGACAGAACCACACAGTAAAGTATGACAGATTATTCTAGAAGCGATGCTGCACTTACCAGAGCAAAACTGTGAACTGTGCAGAACAAAAGATGCTCCTGTGCACGTGTAAAGCCATGCTGGGAGCAGACTGCAGGGTAATGCTGAAGTCTACTCAATATTCAAAGTCTACTGAAAGTCTACAGGGTCATATCACTGGACTTCCACTGCAATCTGACAGCGTGTGTAATCCAAGCTCATCAGCACAACGAACACTCCAGCTAAACATCAGGTGCTCCTGGAAAAGCATCACAAGCACAGACTCTACATGCCTGATGCTGGACACTGTGTGTCTTCCTGCAGTGTGTGTAAATACAGCGAATGAGAGAGAGAGAGAGTACTATGAAGACCCCATTCCCCCTCCACAGCTATACACCGCATGCTGGACAGCTTCCAATCAGCCGCTCCTGACAACAGAGGCTGAACCCAAATGCAGCATCTGATTGGTTGGTGAGCGTGGAGGAGGTGTGTAAATGCACGTGGGGCTCGGTGTGTGTGTGTGTGTGTGCGTGCCTTGCATACATGTGTGTGTGTAGCAGAAGCACAGATCCATTCATGGAGCGTAAGTATGAACCGAAATGAAGGTTAAGATACAGGGATCAGAAGCTGCTTCTACAGTATTACACACTGTAAACACTTTACTGTAAGGTTCTGTCTCTTAATCACATTTAATTATGGGCTGACTAACAAGTTTACAAATACCAAAAGCAATACTGCAAGTGCAATGAGCAGTGACATCACACTGCCTCTCATTACATTTACATTTATATTCATGCCTTTATTCATAGCAGCTTACAAGCATCATGCATTTGTAATTGCAGCATCGTCTTGTGCAGGGACTCTGACTGGTATAATGATATGGGATTGCCCAGGATAGATCATTATTTATCATAAAAACTAAAATACAGCAACGTGACTTTTCCTCCAATATTACTCAGCCTTAATGCATTAACACGTTACAGTGTTTCAGTGATTCAGGATCAGAAGCCAGGAGATAAAAATAGTGTTGGGATGATTTGAGATGTTTTAGGGTGGTTGACACATTTCTGTGTGAGTGTGAAAGCATATGAACGAGATAGTTGTGTTTGGTGGTCTATTTATAGCACCAAACCATTTTCAGTGATGCCCACCCCCCAACACCCATACCACTGCATGCACGCATGAAGTAGAGGAGTTCCACACACGGATGTTCAACTGAACGAGCCTGTCTCAGAGGCAGCCAATCAGAGTGCGCGTGGTGGACTCTCATGACATCACATCTACATTGTTGTGCTCATTCACATTTCCCAGCACATGAGCAGGAAGATGCACTTTGTATACATGTATGAGTAGTCTGTTGGTAGTGTGTGAGTAGTGTGTGGGGAGTGAGTAGTGTGTTGGTAGTATGTGGATAGTGTGAGTAGTATGTGAGTAGTGTGGGTTGATAGTAAGTTAGTGTGTGGGTAGTGTGAGTAGTGTGTGAGTAATGTGTGGGTGGTGTGTGGGTAGTGTGAGTAGTATGTGGGTAGTATGAATAGTGTGTTTGTAGTGTATTAGTATGTATGTGTGAACAGTGTGTAGGTAATGTGAGTAGTGTGTGAGTAGTGTGTGGGTAGTACGAGTAGTGTGTGAATAGTGTGCGGGTAGTACGAGTAGTGTGTTAGTAGTGTGTGGGTAGTACGAGTAGTGTGTGAGTAATGTGTGAGTAGTGTTTTAGTAGTGCGTGAGTAGTCTGAGTAATGTGTGAATACTGTGTGAGTAGTGAGTATTTGCAAGGGAAAGGAGGGGGGAGGGGCATGTGTGGACTCCATCGAAAAAGCCAATGATAAAAAATTGCTTCATGTCCAGGTCCATGTGTTATGATACACATCACAGCTCACTAAGCCTTACAAAATACACAACAGTCAGTATCAGGTGTGTATCAGAAATCAAGGTTTGAAGAAGTGCCCAAAATGTATCTGTGGCAGGTGGTGATCTCTGGGATTATAACCCAGATGTGGGTTTGTGGAGGAAAATTCAGGTCCAAAACAATAAAAACAAACTAAAAGGCAAATATGTGATATATCCAGATTTTAAATGTGATGTATTGTTTTTATTCACTGTAATGTTGAATATTTTGGTGTATATTTTGACTCTCTAGAAAAAATATGTTCTAAATGTGTAACATACCTTATTAGAGGCCATCTCGCTGACTGAGTGACGGGTCTGCAGGGTCTCCAGCTGGTCCAGACACCAGTCCAGCTCCTCCAGAGTCTCAATGGCCAATTTCTGGTATGTGTCATCTGTAATGGGACAGATAGTAATCTAAGAATAAGAGTTTCACAGGTTTCAGCTGCTTCATAGCAGCATCAGCAACAATCGGTGATGATAACTTTATAGAAGTGACTGTAATGACTGATAACAGAAGTATGAGGCAAACTGACATTTTGAGCAGGTCATTCATGGTGAGCAAACAGCCAGTTGTGCTGTTTCTTTTAAAAAGATAACCAGCAATAAGCTCTGATAAGTCTGAAGTTCATAATTTCAGAGAATTTACAGTATTTACTAGAACATCTCCAAAAATTACAGTATACTAAAACACATTATTTGTGCTCATAATTTAATTCTAAAAGGTAAATTTTATTAATTAAAAGATTTAATTAAAGATAAATTAATCAATTTTACTGTCTGAATAGAAATTTACTCATTTGAGTTTCTACATTTTTGATTTTCATGAGATACAAGCCAACATTTAAACAAGAAAAGTCTTAAAATATCACTTTATGTGTAATGTATATTAAATATAAGACTGAATTAAATGATGAACACTTTCAATATATTTCATTATGTTTTAGAATAATTAATATATGGATTAGTATATTAAACAGTATAAATAATAATAAAAAAGCCAAACAAATGACATGGGTCAGGTCAATTACATTATCTTGTGTACGTTTTTTCTTTACATGACATACAGAAATGTGTAGGAGATACAAATAAATATCCATAAATGACACACAATCTTATATAGAAGAACTGCTAAATGTCTGGTGGGGAGTAAACAGATCATCAAATCAAATCAAATTTATTTATAAAGCGCTTTTTACAACTGATGTCACAAAGCAGCTTTACAGGGTTAGTAATAACAAACATCAAATCATTAATCCCTAATCCGCGGTGAGCAAGCCAACGGTGACAGTGGCAAGGAAATACTCCCTCAGAGCTGGAGGAAGAAACCTTGGGAGGAACCAGACTCACATGGGGGACCCATCCTCCTCTGGTCTGCTAATTCTAAGTGTGTGATGAATCATAATCATATGATCTTGTTGTAATGTTCAGGTGAGCTGATATGGTGACAGTAGTGGGACAGGAATGATGATGATGATAATGGTAGCAATGATAACAGCCAGAAAGTCCATATGAACTCCAATGTGGGCAGTAGAGAAGGGCATCTGGAGCAGGTCACAGTAAACAGCTGCACTAAAGTCTTTAAACTCACTGTCAACAGCATATGGGAGACACTGACACTGAGCTGAAGAGTGCTGACACTGTCCTACCTCAATTTCTACTACAGAAGGCTGAACATTTGTGGAAATATTTTCTGCAATAGGAGTTCTGTGCTGGGTTGGAAAATTCTGAATGACCTCAAACTTTTGACTGGTAGTGAATGTAAACTCAGAGTTCTATTTAAAAGCGTAACAAAAGCAAACTCTTAAGAGAAAAAGCATTGGGTTTGGATTGGCAAACACAGTATTTCCTGATGCATCAACAGCAAGTCCTGCCATTCACCCTGCCATCAAAATCAGACTACACATATCAGAATATCAGACCACCCCATAGCCCGGCACATGACGGGGTGATCCCTGACACTTTCCTTGTTGCTCCTGTGTTCATCTGATGGTTGGTTGCATGGATGGATGGATGGATGGATGGATGGATGGATAGATCACTTTATTCATCACATATAACAGTACCAAATGTAGAATGAGAACAGAAAACAAAGCTGGAATTACTAAAAATGATGGAGGTTAACTGGTCCCTTGTGATGTGTTGATTGCTCTGTACCATTCACTAGAACCCTCTGGTATCAGTGGCGCATGGGGCACCACTGTTATAGCACTCAATGTACGAGAAGTCCATTCTCAGTGCAGCTTCACTACAGCAGATCTAGAACATCACACACAGTTAGTGGTTTCTGAGATACTGCCTCCACCATGCTTCACAGGTACACTATTATCATGTACATCAGTCACATCACATCCTTTGTCCATGATGATGGTTTTACACTCTGATACAACTGACTGGTGCGCACTTATTTATACATGCAGTCATGTGGTATTTGTGACACCCTGGGCCCAAACCAGGGGTGATTATAATGTTTTGATATGACTGTCCTAGTCGTTTTCTGGTTGCCTGAGATAACACAAGGGTACTCTAATGTGGCACATGTCTTATGTTGCTGTAGCAGCTGTGATCCCTGTTTACATTTGTAATGGGCCTCACCCCACACAGCGTGGTGAAGGGGGGTCAACAGAGGAATGAATAAGCCTGTTTTTACATCAGATTCACTTGAACCACTGATCTTATTTCAGTGCTTTCTTAGTGAAATGCATGCTGGTACATACTGGTCATGCTGTTCTGGGTCACTTTGGCTCTCAGTGCTGGGTACTGTGGCCAATTGGCATGTGGTATTTTTATCCAAACCTTCTAGCACCATTTACAAAATAGGTCTGGTCTAGTGATAATGCAGAGCTCTCAGAACTGACCTGGTAAGCCTGGCTTGCACATGGAGGGAGGATTGCTGCCCGTTGGCCGTCTAACAGAAAAGAGAAGAAAAAAGCAGTGAGGTCCATGAAGATGGTATAATGCCATTACTGGCACAGTAATTCCCAGAATTCCTTCCATTCTGTCAGTGGCTAAGAGGGCTTGGACATCTCAGCCCAATGAGTGTCTTACTTGCAGGCGCCCCGATCCTGCAGATGAGTTAAAGCTGCAAAGTTGCTCCGCACCGTTCTCAGACTGGCCAGAACCTAAAAACCAGGAACTGAATGTCAGATCAGGTGCATCAGAGGATTTCCTCACATTACACTACAAAAAATCATGCAAGTCCACATCAATCAAACACATTGTATTGCTCTATTGAATGCAAAAGTTTGGACACCCCTTGTCAAATGACACATTTGTAGAAGAAAATAAGACGACGGTACCACAAACAAAAGTAAATAACACATTAACAGTAGGGGTCGATCTGAGCACAGATCAACAGTAGTTTATAATCAGACGGGGTGAAGAGAACAGTACAGCAGGGTCTGCTGTGTTTCTTTAAAAATGTAAAAACAGGTGTGATAAACAGTAATGAGATAAAGTCTAGATATACTAAAACACCAGACATTACAGCTTTTATATTTAATAGTAATAATAATGCTCTACTCAGCTTATAGCAGCTACAGGGGTTAGACAATGAAACTGAAACACCTGTCATTTTAGTGTAGGAGGCTAAATTGGACCAGTCTGGTGCCCAATCTTCATTAATGTCACATTGCACCAGTAAGAGCAGAGTGTGAAGGTTCAGTTAGCAGGTAAGAGCACAGTTATATAGTATATTACAATGCACACAACATTATGGTGACATACCAGAGTTCAAAAGAGGACAAATTGTTGGTGCACGTCTTGCTGGCGCATCTGTGACCAAGACAGCAAGTCTTTGTGTCTAAATATTATTGAGCCACTTTGGGGTGTTTTGGAGGAGCGAGTCAGGAAACAGTTTCCTCCACCAGCATCACGTAGTGACCTGACCACTATCCTGCAAGAAGAATGGCTTAAAATCCCTCTGACCACTGTGCAGGACTTGTATATGTCATTCCCAAGACAAACCGACGCTGTATTGGCCACAAAAGGAGGCCCTACACCTACTAATAAATTATTGTGGTCTAAAACCAGCTGTTTCAGTTTCATTGTCTAACCCCTGTACATATGGTTGATTGTTGTTTTGGCAAATAAGGCCACTGAAATGTGAATAAGAGATTATTGAAATAAAGTACATTCATGTGTGAGGCATCAGATAGTTTTATTGATTATTTGTATTTTAAAAGTACATTACAGCTCATTTTGTGGGTCTGTCCAAACTCGGGTGGAAGTGATGTGCACATCTCAGCATGTGGGACGTGTGGTACAAACCATCAGCCATATGCAACCATGAAGAATACAACAGAACATACAGTCATTACTCTGCAGAGGAGCCTCACTAACCTGTGCAAATGGTGTTACAATCATGTCTTCTCCATGTCTGAAATAAGAGACAAAAGAAGTTCCTGAGAAAGGTCAGAGCACGACGCTGCACTTCTGTATGTTGAGGATGTTTTTGTGTTTTCAGCTCCACAGGGCCAACACTTCTGAACACTGTATTGAGTGGAGAATTATGCAGAACAGTGGCCTGCAGAGCTCAACCTCATGAGTCTGAGTTTATACTCTAAACCACAACACAGTATCCTTCCCACAGGCTCACAAACATGACTAACAGCATGGCTGGACTCACTGTGCAAACTGCAAAGTTCAGAGGGAGGGGTGAGGGGCAAACAAACGGAGCGCTTCAGTTTACAAGATGTGAACATAATAGGATATAGACATATCAGAACATTATGATGATCTCCTTCTTACACTCATTGTCCGTTTATTAGCTCCTCTGACCACACATGCAGTCCTGACCACCACAGTGCAGCTATTATTTGGGTGGTGGATCATTATTTGCACTGCAGTGACACTGACGTGGTCCACTGGTGCGAGTGTGCACACAGCAGAGCTGCTGGAACTGTTAAATACTGTGTCCACCCACTGTCCTCTATTAGACACACCTACCTTGTTGGTCTTGTAGATGGAAAGTCAGAGACAGCAGCTCAGCACAGTTTGTGTTGGTCCTCTAGTCCTGACAGTGTTGGCTCGTTGGTCACTATTTTCACTCCAGTAGTGACACACTAAGACACCACCACCACATCAGTGTCACTGAGAATGATCTACCTGCTCTGTGGTGGTCCTGACCACTGAAGAACAGCCTGAACAAAGTATACACAGAATCAGATGAACTACAGTCTGTGCAAAGTGCACTTAAATGCTCAGTGGAGCTCGTTTAAATACAAGAAGATGGTCATAATATTCTGCTATGACTGTCGCGAACATCCTGTGAAGTTATAACAACCACGGCCCATGAATAAAATTAATCGTGACATGAATCAGAGCTGATTCGCTTGACAGTGTGCCAATAAGAAACCTGTGATTCATTACTGCTTTAATAGAGTTAACCTAATGAGACAAAACATTAAGATTGTCAAGGCCTAATGATGCATGTAAAGGCCTAAGATTTACACTAATATATTGTTTCCATTATTTTCAATTAATGCTGAAAAAGTATGTACAGTATAAAAAGAAAACAAATGCATACTCTGGGTTTTTGATATGACTTTGGTCAAAACTTGTAAACTGAAGGTTTTGCTTCACTGTGGCTCATGCATGACATCTCTCAGAATAAGAACAACATTTTGGATGCATGCATCAGATCAAATCTCTGAATCAGGACATTTTGGTGAACGACACTCTTAAAAATGAAGATGTCTTTGGAGTGATGTTGTAGAAGAATCTTCAAAGAATCTTTAGATGGACTCTTCTTTTCAAAGCCTCTGACAGGTTCTTCTAGGGCAGGGGTGCACAACATGTCGATCGCGATCTACCAGTCGATCGCAAAGGTAGTGTGGGTAGATCACATGACATTTCAAAAAATAGACGTCAGCCTATCATCTGTCCTCTCTATAAAACTTGTCACTTAATTGACATACAGTGAGACTGGTCGAGCACTAGGACCCAGCGGAAATCCAAGCCGCTCAATCTGAAAATCCTGTTTCACTTTAGACCACCCACAAGCTCATTTGATTGGCTCTGCCGTTTCTTGCTAACGTGTGATTGGCCGTGTCCGCTACCGTTCGCACGCACACATGTTGGGTTTAGTTTATCGTCTGGTGTGTGTGTGTGTGTGTGTGTGTGTGTGTGTGTGTGACACTAATACTACTCCACATCTCACAGACAGTAAGTTGCTCACGTAAACAAATTGATCACATCTACCAACACAGGATGATGACTACATTAATAAAACAATAAGCCAGCACAACACAACTGCATAAAATAACTGATATGAACAATTCATAACTGTTTTACAATTGTGTACAACCCGCAAGTGCTTCTGGGTGTTGACGTCACCCATACTGCGTGACCTCGACATAGCCAAAGCCATAATATTTATTCGAGGTACACCAGCATACACTGTACACATAAATTGTCAGTATATTTATAAATAAATATATGTCTTGCATTTTTATATTAGGTAGATCATTTTGACTTAGTCATTAGATAAGTAGCTTGTAGGCTGAAAAAGTGTGTGCACCCCTGTTCTAGGGCATCTCTCCCAAAGGTCTTCATTTTAAGAATGTAAATACAGGCTTAAGGACAGGGGAGTGTGAGAGGGTCTGGGTGATGGTGAGGAACACACAGGTTTTGAGCACTGATTAAATATTAAAAATAAAGTTGCCACGCGCTTATCTCACCGAGGCAGGCAACTGACTTCCCACTGTTTCAAGCCCTCTTCCCTTAAGAAAAAAAAACAAACAAGAAAGGAAGAGTCTGATGACTTGACCGGGATGTTTGGACAAAAATGACGTGGACGTCAACACGATGTCAACAATGAAGAGAATAGAAAACAGAAAGATGGTAAAGACAGTGTTTCTTTAGACATGTGTCAGTTTTAGACTCCAGACTCATATCATTACCTTAAATGAGACTGAACTGTCTATGTTAGATCATTAACGTTTTGCTCAAGTGTTGACCTCAAAATGCCACATGCACAACAAAAATACGAGCAGGAGTCAAAAACGATCCTCACTTCAGTTATATTTAAACTTATCAGCTCTTACTGTGCAAGGTCACTGTCGTTCATTTATGACTGCAGTGCAACAAAAAATTGAGTCCAAATCACTGTAAGCGCTACTCTCTCCTATATAATGTCCATGCTTTATTAAAAACAGCAGGCCAGGCAGGAAGATGGAGAAGGTGTTGTACTCACAGCTCACTGGCCGTGGAGGAATTTCTGGACATGGCTTTGGGTGACAAATCGAAGTCTGAGTCGGAGCGGTACAAGAAGGACTCGCGCCGCTGGCTGTGGGGGAAAGTGGCCTGCAGGACCAGACCAGAGCTTGGGCTGACCTGAGGGTCCAGCGCGCGTCCTGCTGACAGTCCATTCTCCACATCGAAACTGTAAGACAGAAGGAGAGAGACAGAAAGTCAAAACCTCTCACAGAGACGCAAAACACATTACCATCTACAACATTTGCATAAGCAGCAGAAGTGAAGTTTACAGTGTTTGAGGAAGATGATTTTATGTAAATCTATAATAAAATACTCTAACATGACTCTACAAAAAAACTCTACAATACCTGAGAAATACACGACTGAAAACAAGGATGTGATCTGGTTCATGTGGTTTATGTTATTATGCTTGTGCTAATAGTTAATAGCTCAGTCTAATTAACGTGTGTTTGGTCAGATGCTTATTCACACAGTGCACACGAGTGATATACAGGGGTTAGACAATGAAACTGAAACAGCTGTCATGTTAGTGTGGGAGGTTTCATGGCTAAATTGGACCAGTCTGGTGGCCAATCTTCATTAATGTCACATTGCACCAGTAAGAGCAGAGTGTGAAGGTTCAGTTAGCAGGTAAGAGCACAGTTATATAGTATATTACAATGCACACAACATTATGGTGACATACCAGAGTTCAAAAGAGGACAAATTGTTGGTGCACGTCTTGCTGGTGCATCTGTGACCAAGACAGCAAGTCTTTGTGTCTAAATATTATTGAGCCACTTTGGGGTGTTTTGGAGGAGCGAGTCAGGAAACGGTTTCCTCCACCAGCATCACGTAGTGACCTGACCACTATCCTGCAAGAAGAATGGCTTAAAATCCCTCTGACCACTGTGCAGGACTTGTATATGTCATTCCCAAGACGAATTGACGCTGTATTGGCTGTAAAAGGAGGCCCTACACCTACTAATACATTATTGTGGTCTAAAACCAGCTGTTTCAGTTTCACTGTCTAACCCCTGTACATCAATCAGCTCCACTGAGCATCCAGGCACTTTGTAGTTCTACAGTTACATACTGTAGTCCATCTGTTTATCTTTAGACTTTGTTGTTCAATGATCAGGACCCCCAAAGAGCATGTGGATCATTGTCAGTGACACTGATGTGGTGGTGGTGTTAGTGTCACTACTGGAGTGAAAATAGTGACCAGACAACAGTGTGAGGACTAGAGGACCAGCACACACTGTGCTGAGCTGCTGTCTCTGACTTTACATCTACAAGACCAACAAGGTAGGTGTGTCCAATAGAGTGGACACAGTGTTTAACATCTCCAGCAGCTCTAACACACCACCACCACATCAGTGTCACTGAGAATGATTCACCTGCTCTGTGGGGTGAACAGGCTGAAAGGAAGCTAACATTTGAATGTTGTGTATTATGAAGTCTGATATTGTACAGATGTCCGTCTTCAGACTATGAAGTGAATAAAAAGCCATTTTTCCTTCCTTTCTGACAGAAAATGGGTGCATTATAGATTTTTAGACATCCTGTCCTCAGTTTTGTGCCACACAGTCTGATCTTTTCCCCGACTATCCTACAGTAATAACTACTCTACACCGCATCTATCTTTAGCTCTCATTGGCAGTCCAGTGGTGGCACCCGCCGTTAAATGAAGTGCGAATGTTACATAATCAACTCTGAATGAGGCAACTCGATTCATGAGGAAAGGGAGCAGTGAGGTGAGGAGCCAATGAGGATGCAGCGGGGGGCCACTGTCACCACAGTGACGCACATTGGCGCGTGTTCGGGGACTGCACTGGGGTTCACCGACATGGGGAGGGGCCCAAATCAAACGCGCCCCCGTTTCTCCGAAGGCTCTCCTTAGGGACTTTACATCTGCCATTCACAGGGAATTTGGGTGAGGACGAATGTGAGCATGGTGACGTGGAGGGCTGCATGGTGCTACAGTGCAAGTCACATGATCAGACTGTGGAGAGCTATAAATAGTGCTTGTAGCAGCCTGGGCTATTTATAGTCTATCAGGTGAAACACGCTCCCATCCTACTGGCAATGCAGCATCTTCCTCATTCATATACACAGTCATATCAGAATATTACAACCACTTTGTGTGTACTTTTGCCATAAGCTGCCTCCAAGCCCCCTGAATACCAGTAATGGGAAAAATGAGTGAGAGCAGGGAGCTTATAATTACTAATATTAATGGCAGCGCACCGCTTTATGACGTAACTGAATACTATCTAGTACAGACTGTAATTCATCTGTTTCTCTGCATACTTTGTTCAGACTGTTCTTTAATAGTCAGGATCATCATATTACATTCAAATTATATTCAGACATACAGCAAAATGCCTCACAATACACAAAAAAGTACTGATGTTGTGGTTAAAGATTGATGTTATTGATCTGTAACTGGGGCAGCTGTGGTCTAGTGGTTAGGGATCTGATCTTGTGACTAGAAATATGCCAGTTTGATCCCCAGGCAGGTCATGACTGAAATGCCCTTGAGCAAAGCACCTAAACCCCAACTGTACATCACTCTGGATAAGAGCATCTGCTAAATATTTTTACCAAAATTACATGTAACTGGGTTGGGCTAACCATCAGGGAGTTCTGGAAAAATCGTCGTTGGCTTTGGGCCAAACTTCCCCAGATGAACGTCTCAATTCCTATGTTTGCTGGTTTTAACAATCCATAGCTATTTTTGTGCTACTCTGCCACTCCTCATCATATCAAGCTTATCTTTAACTACACATTAAAGACCAATTTATGAATATCTGAAAGGGTGCAGATGTTGTTGTGGACTCTGACTGGGCAGAAACTCAAAGTTCTCTGGTCTGGACTGTTGCTGTGATGATGTGCGGCTGTGCTTGGTGTACATTGTATTAAGATGGACAGATATGGGGAGACACTCACTAAGCTGGTCAGAAAAGATCTGTGTGCAAGATAATTTCACAGAAATTAGCTGAAATTGATGAAATGGTGAGAATAAATAGACAGATGTATTGACTGTTAAACAGTAGTGGACGGTGCTATGAAAGGTTGCAACATCCGTTAATCCATGTTTGTTAAACTACACTATAAACTTTTTTTACATTCAGCAATGTGAACATATTAGATACTATATCACAATATACAGTGGGGAAAAAAGTATTTGGTCAGCCACTGATTGTGCAAGTTCTCCTACTTAGAAAGACGAGAGAGGTCTGTAATTTTCATCATAGGTACACTTCAACTATGAGAGACAAATGAGAAAAAAAAATCCAGGAAATCATATTGTAGGATTTAAAAAAAAAATATTTGTAAATTATGGTGGAAAATAAGTATTTTGTCAATAAACAACCAGCGAGAATTCTGGCTTTTACAGAAATGTTAGTTCTTCTTTAAGAAGCCCTCCTATTCTGCACTAATTCGCTGTATTAATTGCACCTGTTTGAACTTGTTATGTCTATAAAAAGCAACTGTCCACACTCTCAATCAGTCACACTCCAAAGAGCTTTCTAAGGACAACAGGGACAAAATTTTAGACCTGCACAAGTGTGGGATGGGCTACAGGACAATAGGCAAGCCGCTTGGTGAGAAGGCAACAACTGTTGGCACAATTATTAGAAACGAGAAGAAACACAAGATGACTGTCTGGGGCTCCATGCAAGATCTCACTTCATGGGGTAAGGATGTTTCTGAGAAAGGTCAGAAGTCAGCTCCGAACTATACAGGAGGACTTGATCAATGACCTGAAGAGAGCTGGGACCACAGTCTCAAAGAGAACCATTAGTAACACACTATGCCATCATGGTTCAAAATCATGCAGGGCATTCAAGGTACCCCTGCTCATGCCA
>BRDA01009426.1:4964-26951 GCA_036984385.1 Crenuchus spilurus | reverse complement strand
AGCGAGAAAAGAGAGACATAGAGAGACAGAGAGAGAGAGAGAGAGAGAAACAGAGAGAGAGAGACAGAAAGACACAGAGAGAGAGAGACAGAAAGACACAGAGAGAGAGAGAGAGAGAGCGAGAGAAGAGAAGAGATAGAAACAGAGAGAGAGGAGAGAGAGAGAGAGAGAGAGATAGAAGAGAGAGAGAGAGAGAAAAGAGAGAGAGAAAGACAGAGAGAGACAGAGAGAGAAGAGAGAGAGATAGAAGAGAAAGAGAAGAGAGAGAGAGAGAGAGAAGAGAGAGAGAGAGATGGTGCAATGGAGACTCTTTGAAGCCTTAGTCTACACAGTCACTGGTAGATTTTCTGCAACAAATCCTCATAAAGTGGAACCTGGTACTGGAGGCAAAAGTGGTCTTTTACATGTGAATTTGAGAGGCAAATGAAGGCCAGGCACAGAACTGGTACAGAAAAAGAACAGAGGAGAACAAGAGAAAGAAGAAAGTACCCAGAGCGTTCATTTTTAATAGAAAGGAAAGACAGCCTTTTTCTGTGGAATCCATCCAGTTATCAGCCGAGCCTGTGGGCATTACATAACCAGAACAGGAGTCAAAGACACGGCTCCTTTCTCTGGCTCGTTATTCTGACTGGATTAAGGGTCAGACTTGATTTACCACCATAATATTGGCTGGATCCACTGAATAACCATGTTGGCACCTGTCCGCACAATAGTGATCCCTGACACTTTCCTAATTCACTGTGTTTTCATTATAGAGGTCAACTGGTCCACTGTGGTGTATCCATTGCTCTGTACCACTCATCGGAGTCGTTATTCCCATCTTAATCGGGGACATCTCTTTATCTAACAGACTGCAGTACATAAGAGGAAATGTAGGGGGCGATATGGCTTCTGTTTCAAAAGGAGCTCCTTAGCTACACAGGAGATATAATGGTTACATAAGTCAATTAATCAATTAAGAGTTGATCAAATACAGAAACAGTAGGGATATCAATCCATGAGAGGATAAAATGGAAGTGACACATCAATTTCTCTCTAGGACTAATGACAGTCTCTTTTTAAAGAAACCCAGCTGATCTGTTCTGTAGATGTTGGTGGTTATATAAACAGAGGTGTTGGTGTTTACCTGTAAAGGACCAAGGATGGAGCTTGTTGTGTACATGAAGAAGAGGCGGAGGTAACTCAGCACATTGGCAAATGCAAAAAGCCCCTCTGCTACCAGGATGGGGTGAGATGCATCCCACTTTTTTCTCTCAGGTTCTGTCTTGCCCTCAAACTGAAACAACAACAACACAAACGTGCATCATTCACTTGTGTAATACTGAAAATAAAATTAAACCTAAACCTAAAGTTAGCCTTAAAAATTGTAATGAAAATGACACCTTTCCTGTGAGGACCAGCAAAATGTCTCGTACAGATCTGATATGTACAGTGTATCACAAAAGTGAGTACACCCCTCACATTTCTGCAGATACGTAAGTTTATCTTTTCATGGGACAACACTGACAAAATGACACTTTGACACAATGAAAAGTCGTCTGTGTGCAGCTTATATAACAGTGTACATTTATTCTTCCCTCAAAATAACTCAACATACAGCCGTTAATGTCTAAACCACCGGCAACAAAAGTGAGTACACCCCTAAGAGACTACACCCCTAAATGTCCAAACTGAGCACTGCTTGTCATTTTCCCTCAAAATGTCATGTGACTCGTTAGTGTTACTAGGTCTCAGGTGTGTATAGGGAGCAGGTGTGTTCAGTTTTGTAGTACAGCTCACACTCTCTCATACTGGTCACTGAAAGTTCCAACATGGCACCTCATGGCAAAGAACTCTGAGGATCTGAGGACGAATTGTTGCGCTACATGAAGATGGCCAACACCCTGAAACTGAGCTGCAGCACAGTGGCCAAGATCATCCAGCATTTTAAAAGAGCAGGGTCCACTCAGAACAGACCTCACGTTGGTCGTCCAAAGAAGCTGAGTGTACGTGCTCAGCGTCACATCCAAAGGCTGTCTTTGAAAGATAGACGCAGGAGTGCTGTCAGCATTGCTGCGGAGATTGAAGAGGTGGGGGGTCAGCCTGTCAGTGCTCAGACCATACGCTGCACACTATTTCAAATTGGTCTGCATGGCTGTCAGCCCAGAAGGAAACCTCTTCTGAAGTCTGTACACAAACAGTTCGCTGAAGACATGTCAACAAAGGACATGGATTACTGGAACCAGGTCCTACGGTCTGATGAGACCAAGATTAATTTGTTTGGTTCAGATGGTCTCAAACATGTGTGGCGGCAATCATGTGAGGAGTACAAAGATAAGTGTGTCATGCCTACAGTCAAGTATGGTGGTGGGAATGCCATGGTCTGGGGCTGCATGAGTGCACCAGGTGTTGGGGAATTACATTTCATTGAGGGACACATGAACTCCAGTATATACTGTGAAATAATGAAGCGGAGCATGATCCCCTCCCTCCGGAAACTGGGTCACAGGGCAGTGTTCCAGCATGATAATGACCCCAAACACACCTCTAAGACAACCACTGCTTTATTGATGGACTGACCAAGCATGTCTCCAGACCTAAACCCAATAGAACATCTTTAGGGCATCCTCAAGAGGAAGGTGGAGGAGCGCAAAGTCTCGAATATCCGCCAGCTCCGTGATGTCGTCATGGAGGAGTGAAAAAGCATTCCAGTGGCAACCTGTGAAGCTCTGGTAAACTCCATGCCCAGGAAAGTTCAGGCAGTTCTGGAAAATAATGGTGTCCACACAAAATATTGACACTTCAGGAACTTTCGCTAAGGGGTGTACTCACTTTTGTTGCTGGTGGTTTAGACATTAATGGCTGTATGTCGAGTTATTTTGAGGGAAGAATAAATGTACACTGTTATATAAGCTGCACACAGACGACTTTTCATTGTGTCAAAGTGTCATTTTGTCAGTGTTGTCCCATGAAAAGATAAACTTGCATATCTGCAGAAATGTAAGGGGTGTACTCACTTTTGTGATACACTGTATACCTATTATAATGAGGACTTTCAGTTCCCACCAGGGAGAAATACAAGGACACACACACAATTTGTCATTTTTGTAGAAAAGGTACACAGTTTTCCTAGCTTGGGAAATCATGAATAAACCCTGTTGGGATTGCTGGATTAGCGATGGCTCAAATATCCTGTAAAGTTAAACAGACATTAATCATCACAGTGTGATACTCTACTGTTACTATAGGTGACTGTAATAGAGTGTAAACAGCACTGAAGGATGCAGAATGTGGACTATACACAATCACAGAGCTTCACACCACCCACTGTTGCTATAAAGCACAATCCATTATTCAAGAGTTCAACCACTCTGGCACACACTGTTCTCTTCTGTGATAGCAGCGATGCCACATGGTTTAGGCATAAACTGCCAGACTAAACATCAGACTGCCAGACTACCCTGCTGTAGTGCACGTACTAAAGAGCTAACTGTAATGACCCAGTCTCTTTACATACATTTTCCAATACAGACCAAGTACATCATGGCCGTGATGTTTTCTAATGACACTATTGATTTCTTTTAGCAGCCATGTAACAGTATTGAGCAACAGTTTGAAGAACATGGCAAGGTCTTCAATATTTTGCCCTGGTCTCCTCAGATCCCAGTCCATTCGAGCATCCGTGGGAAACTCAACAGTCTCACCTGTTTGCTATTAAACTCTATTTAAACCTGGTCTTCTGTCTGTCCTACGTGAAGTATTACCACATCTGATCTGCCTTAAACTATCATTCTTAACACTTCGGAAACACGTGTAAAGCCTGAGAAGAAGCTGGGCGTTTAGGGGGCATCTTAGGGGTGAAAGAAAAGCAAAACTACTCAGGTCTACGGCTCCCGCGAAAGTGGCTGTGTGTTGTGCGGATCAGCCAATGAGAGCTGCACAGTAAATATGTCGGTGTTAAATCAACACTATTAGAGTTAAATTAACACTGAGGGTGTCAAAATGTAACACTTCCAGTGTTAATTTAACTCTAATAGTGTTGATTTAACACTGGCAGATTTACTGTGTGGCCTTGTACGGCCATCTGAACGCCAGCCAATAGCATTCGAGTATTGGAGCATGCACATACCCAACTGTTGTACAGTACATATGTTCTACAGAACAAACTGCGAATTTGTGGGTTTTCTGCGAATAACAAGTAGATATGTTCTAGAGAAAATTCCGCGAATAGGTGAATACGTGAATGCTGAACCGCAGGTTCACTGTATATGCATATGATGTGTCGTAATCTATGTTAAATGGTTATCTCATGCCTCGATTACTGCAACGTTGTGCTAACAGGCCTCCCAGCCTGCACTATTAAACCACTACAGATGGTCCAGAATGCAGCAGCACGTCTGGTTTTTAACCATCCAAAACGGGCACATGTCACCCCACTGCTCATTGGCAACACTGGCTTCCGATTGCTGCCCGGATCAAACACAAAGCCTGCACGATCGCCTATAAGGTGATGACAGAGCAGGCTCCCTCTTATCTACACTCGCTCTTAAAAGCTTACGTCCCTGACCGGTCGCTGCGCTCCTCCACTGAACGTCGCTTTGCTTTGCCTAACATTCACACAAAGCAATCCAGACTATTCTCCTCAGTAGTTCCCAGATGGTGGAACAAGCTGCCTACCACCACTAGAGCAGAGGTGTCCCTCACTGGGTTCAAGAAACTCCTAAAATCCGAGCTCTTCAAAGAGCACCTGCTCTAGTGATCCCAAATACTCCCCATGAGTACTGATATGCACTCAGCATTCGGTATCCAAATGTTAATTCTAGTATACTAGTACTAGTAAATACTAGTACAACTCTAGTATTTTTCGCATCTGTACTTTCCCAATATTGTAAGTCGCTTTGGATAAAAGCGTCCGCTAAATGTAATGTAATGTAAAAAAGGATTCTTAGCATATCAGACTGAATTTTACTCATCTAACCTGGCTGTGGGCCACCACTTTGAGTGCGAAGGTAGACAGGTAGAGTGAATTCATCACAAAACTCAGCTGGTTCCTCGACTCCTCCAGGAAGTCCTCCAAGCCTTCATACCAGAGACGCTTCACATCTGACCACACCATCCCTGCAGAGACAGAGAATTCTCAATAAGACACTGTAAAGGAACACACACACACACACACACACACACACCAAACACCGAGATGGAAACAAAGAATTTCATGGTGCAATATCTTCCAGATCCAGGCTGGGTTTACCCCCAGCTGTGTGTGTGCCATGTGCAGTGCTTTGTAGAGAGAATTTAAGTCTGGAACATCTGGAGTTCTCCATCATGTCTTTCTGCTGTCAGGAGTAATAACTACTGAAGACATGACAAACTCCAGCAGACATGTTTAGTCATCTTTTTAAATCTACAGCCATACATCAAGAAATATATAATACAGTGAAAATATCATTGAAAAAGAAATCTGTCGTTTTATATTCATTACATCTTTTACAGCTTTTTAAACTGTGCAGACACTGGAACAGAAAATCAGCATCTACATAAAGCTTGTCAGCAGATGGAAGCATGAAGTGCTCTAAAATATGGTAGACGGCTGTGTTGGCTTTGGACCAACACCAGCAGATGAAACTGCATCCCAAACCATCACAGAAACTGCACACTGGACTTCAGACACCTCCAGTCTTCCTCCAGAGTCTAGATGCTTGATTTACAAATGAAATGTAAAGTTGACTTTTATCTGAAAAGAGGACATTGGAGCACAGAGTAACAGTCCAGGTCTTTTTCTCCTTAGCCCACTTCTGATGCTGCCTGTGGTTCAGAAGTGGACTGATATTAGAAATGCTAATTTACGCAAACTCAAAACTGTATCCCAGATAACATACAGATGTGGGCCACTTCTGGCCCCCTGTCGGCACTGGTAAACTGCATGTGAGCCAAATGTGGCCCTTATACTGAAAATACACATTTGGTCAACATGTACCATATCAGATGTGGTCCACTTCTGGCAGAGATATGGCAGTGCTACCTAATTATGAGCCATAAATGGCCTACATATTAAAATACCTATTTCGCCCACATGTTCTAAAACAGATGTGGTCCACTTCTAGCAGAGATATGGCAGTGTTACCTACATATAAGCCATCAGTGGCCCACATATTAAAACACCTATTTGGCCCACATGTTCTAAAACAGATGTGGTCCACTTCTGGCAGAGATATGGCAGTGCTACCTACATATAAGCCATCAGTGGCCCACATATTAAAAAACCTATTTGGCCCACATGTTCTAAAACAGATGTGGGCCACTTCTGGCAGAGATATGGCAGTGCTACCTACATATAATCCATCAGTGGCCCACATATTAAAACACCTATTTGGCCCACATGTTCTAAAACAGATGTGGTCCACTTCTGGCAGAGATATGGCAGTGCTACCTACATATAAGCCATCAGTGGCCCACATATTAAAAAACCTATTTTGGCCCACATATTCTAAAACAGATGTGGTCTATTCTGGCAAAGATATGATAGTGTTTCCTACATTTGGACGATATGTGGCCTTAATCTGACTTATATATGGCCCACATCTTGCCAACCAGGAGCGGTCCACCCAAGTGTCGTCAATCCATGTGGCAAGTGGGCCAAATGAAATGAGGGATGAGGGCCAGATGTGGGCCAGAATAATTTTGCCATCTGGGAAGATTAACAGTAATACACACAAGGCTTAAAATGTCACTTTACATGTAATGCATATAAAACAGATGACAGTATACCTCTTTAAAATATAAAAAAATTACTTTTTGAACTTCTGATGTATAATTGCACTACAGTTCAGTTTGAAATACAACTGAAACAAATATAAACTTACTCTGGGAGAGGAAGTGTGGACATGCAGTAAAGGAATGCTGCCACAGAGCCCAGTATAAGGAAGAGAAATGGTCAGATCGCCCCCTGCTGTTTGCATTCCGACTGTATAACAGTATTCAAGAATAGTTTGAGGAACATGACAAATAGTTCAAGGTTTTGCCCTGGTCTCCCCAAATCTCAGTCCAAATCTGTGGGATGTACAAGTGGTTCCACTTCACAACTTAAAGGATGCTAAGGTCTGGATGCCAGATTCAACAAGACAAATTTAGTGCTGTTTTGGTGACATGCAAAGGACCACCAGCAGGCCAATCCCGAGCTAGCTTGGAACAGTGCATGCTGGGTACTTCAGTAACATGTTATAACGTCTGAACAACCTGGAAAATTTGTGAAGATTTTCTAAAATTAAGATTTTTTTTAGAGGAGAAGACCAGAAAATTCCTTTTATTCTGGCCTATAAGTTGTGATTGTGATGTCAAAAAACGTGGAGGATACATTTCCTTAAAACAACATTGTTGCTATTATAGGCTACAATGAAAAATAGAAGCTCTTAGGATTTGACAAAAACACTCATAAATTGAGTTTTTCAGCCTTAAACAGAGTCATGATGGGAGCCATTTTCAGAGCCAGGTTCTGCAGATGCTCTTCACAGGCTGCACAACCTAAGAAACCTTTTTGACCCAATTCTTCCCCCAATGTAGTGGTAGCCAATCAACCCACCCATCCGGTAGGACTCTCACAATCACTTGCAATGTCCCTGACTCTAGGAGGATGAAGACTAGCACAAGCCTCCTCCAACATGTGAAGTCTGTCACCACCTATTTTCCAACTGCTGTCGATGCATCGTCACTGGGCAACACAGGTGCTTAAAGGAAAGCGCAGTATTCCCAGCTCTGATATATCAGCTAACAGACACCTGAGGAAGCAGACATTACCTTGTAGTGATGGGGATTGAGCGTGAGTGAGTTGAATCAGGTGTGTTTCAACAGGAAAATTGACTTCCTGTTGCTATATGTCATACTGTAATATATACAAATGGACAAAACCTCATTCCACACCTAAAACCTGCAGTATTACGTTCATAGGGGCTTGATCACCATTGTCAGCTGCTCCCCAGGGGCATTCCTAGCTTGCTTGGTGCCCCCATGTGTTAAATCAGGGGTGTTTCAACAGGCTATATGACATACTGTAATATATACAAATGGACAAAAGCTCCTTCCACACCTACATTTAGTCATTTTACTGTTAGCTACATTATCCACATAGCTCCATTGCTCTGTTTGTTGTTCATCTTGGTCATTGGGGGAACACCGTCACATAATTTTTTTAACTCATCATGTCCCTCAGTATAAACAGACCCATTCCAAAAAATTAGAATATCATGGAAAAGTTGATTAATTTCCGTAATTCCATTCTAAAAGTTAAACTTTCATAGGTTATAGATTCAGGGCCAACAATTTTAATGATTTCAAGTATTTATTTGTTTATTTTCACATAATTTGGGCTTCCAGCTCATAATACCCATGAAAACAGGATTTGAAAAAAAAAATAGAATACTGTGGAAAAATCAGCCCAAATTTTGCAGGGCATGAATGTTTTAAACTGAGTGTGACACACTAATCATCTACTAAACTCAAAGCACCTGCACAGGCTTCCTCAGGTGTTGTTAAATTGCTTCAGTCTGGTTCAATTGTCTCAGTTCGGTTCAATATGGAGAAGACTGCAGACATAATAACTGGCCAGAAGACCATCGTTGATACCTTCCATAGGATGGAGAAGCCACAAAAGTTCATAGCTAAGGAGGCTGGCTGTTCAAAGAGTGCTGTGTCCAAGCATATTGTTATCAAAATCATTTAAATTGTGGGCCCTGAATCTATAATCAATGAAAGTTTAACTTTTAGAATGGAATTTTTTGGAATGGGTCTGTATTGCAGAGGTGATTAGAATTAGACATCTGAGAGAAGGCTGGAGAACTGGGACCAAAGGTTTCTCTGAGAATGAGCTAAAACTAAACTGAGCAAGGCATAGCGTACCCAATATAGATGAAAAGCAGTCATATCTAGATTGCCAGAAGGGAGATCAAACTGTATAAACCCAGAATACATCAGCACACCATCCTCAAAGAGAAAGGATTTCATCTAAACCACATTGAGCCTCGCACATACTGAAGACTGTATACAGGATAAAACGGTTCCATTCAACTTTGAAAGTGAACTCAGTCAGAATCTAATGTTTACTTCAGAAAAGTTACAAAACAGAACATCAGGATACATTGTATCTCTGGTATTAAACGAAAATAAAGTAAATTCACAGGCTTTTGTTCAGCAAACTCAGCAACAACAGAGTCAAACAGTAAGAGTGTCATAAATATATATTGTGATTAAATCTGCTCTAAACTTAGACCTTCCAAAAACCTGTTTTCAGATGTGCTGATATATTGTGAAAAACACTCTAAACATTTCTAGCCCAGACTTTTGAGCTCAGAACTGAATAAACAGAGGTGTTGGCTACACACTGCTCATTACAGCTTTTAGAAATTGTATGTTGTTTTATTTCTAAAGCTTAACTAATGTGAGAACGAAAACGAGAAAAACAGACGGCAAAGCAGAATCCAAACTGAATCCAGATGTGTAATCTGTCTGTTAGAGCTTGTTATAGCTGAAGGTAAATGAGAGCAAAGCAAGGTAATCAGAGAAGCTGGTCTGCAGAAAGCTGCATCTATAACCACTCAAACCATAATGAGCTCAGTATTATCTGCTGCCCAGCAACAGAACTAAGTGCTGATCTAGAATCCGTTTTAGTGATGACTGTCATGAATAACCTGAACCAAGATCTGTTTCCTGTCATCCCTGCTGCTGTCTGAAGTGTGTCCTGCTGCTGTGTATTGTCCATATATGGATATAAATGATGTGCTCGGTCAGGCGGCAGATAGCGAGCTTTTGGTAAGCGGTGTTCAGAAGAGGATGTTTAGGTGGTCTTCTGGACATTTGGGGACATATCTTAGAGTCGTGCCTTCAGATTGTTGGTGCTGGAATAGTTAGCGAACTGTCGTCAAGGTAGTCAGGACTTGCCATGGGACCAGGCATGGGAAGTCCCACCTGATTGGACCATTCTAAGCAGGTACCAGGCATGGAACGTCCCACCTGATTGGGCCATTCTAAGCAGGTACCAGATATGGGAAGTCCCACCTGATTGGACCATTCTAAGCAGGTACCAGGCATGGGAAGTCCCACCTGATTGGACCATTCTAAGCAGGTACCAGGCATGGAACATCCCACCTGATTGGACCATTCTAAGCAGGTACCAGGCATGGGAAGTCCCACCTGATTGGACAGTTCTAAGCAGGTACCAGGCATGTGAAATTCAACCAGATTGGACCATTCTAATCAGGTACCAGGCATGGGAAGTCCCACCTGATTGGACCATTCTAAGCAGGTACCAGGCATGGGAAGTCCCACCTGATTGGACCATTCTAAGCAGGTACCAGGCATGGGAAGTCCCACCTAATTGGACAGTTCTAAGCAGGTAACAGGCATGGGAAGTCCCACCTGATTGGACCATTCTAAGCAGGTACCAGGCATGGAAAGTCCCACCTGATTGGACCATTCTAAGCAGGTACCAAGCATGGGAAGTCCCACCTGATTGGACTGTTCTAAGCAGGTACCAGGCATGTGAAATTCAACCAGATTGGACCATTCTAAGCAGGTACCAGTCATGGGAAGTCCCACCAGTTTGGACCATGCTTGTAAAATGGATAAACCTTTGACTAGCCTGCAGAGAACTGTTCATTGTTGACGGTGGTAAATGTTTGTGTGTGTGTGTGTGTGTATGTGTGTAGTGAATAAACTGGCCATGTGGTTGGAGCAGCCAAGGAAATGGATCTGAGTGGCAGTCTAGCATCTCTATGCTGTTCTGTTCAGCTAAATGTGATTTACTGCATAATTCGTTTGCAGCATACAGAGTTAGGAAATGTCCATATTCTCTCTCTCTCTCTCACACACACACACACACACACACACAAAAGATTCGAACCAAGGTTTGACATTTTGTAACACTGTATACATTTGGTCCAATTAGGTTCTTAACGAGCGCACTAAGGAACAGATACCCATGTCCTGTCATCATTACCTATGTGAGCTGCATCTCCTAAGTGGGTTTATAAATGGGCATGTGTCTGACAGCTTGTTGTCAGTTCAGTGGGCAGTCAAGTGGGTATGCAGCCTTTCCCAGAGAAAATTAATGAACTTTTTCATTTTGGTACCACTTTATTGTTAATATTACTTATACCAGCCACACCAACTTCAGGCACAGTACCCGAGTCTTTCCTTTTCTGAGTCTGTCCATCAGGTGGCTCTGCCATGGTGTCATATCCTCTCTCACCCTCTCAGGAATAACACACATCATGTTTATATTATTTACTGTCCTGTACTTTTTAAGTTTACTGCCAGAATATGTGCAACGTCTGTGTAGATCTAAAATAATTCAGCTTAAAATGAAACTGTGTGCTCTAACAGAACAGCCTTCCTGTCTTTAGTGGCTGCCTCTCTTTGACTTGAACTTATAACCAATTCTAATCTTTTGTTCTAATGGAAAGCTGCTTTCATCCCATCAGTCTGACCTGAAAGTGCAGAATGCATTGAAAAACACGAAAAATACGCTTAAAAATATTGAAAATACGCTTAAAGGAGAAAATGGAGAGCTGAGGGAAAAACTGAGAGAAACATAAAAGAAAGGTAACAGATAATGACAGTACCGGTGCTAGGCATCTGGGTTCCCTAATCACAAATGCTTTGTGTGCCTCCATCATGCCTCCCTCCAGCACGCAAGTGTCCATCATACACCACTGTCCCTGTCAGATCAAAGGCCATCGTAGGTGGGGCCATTGTTTGGCTCGCAGGTGAGCATGTAAATGAAGGATTTTTGCTCAAACTGTATTCTCATCTGAGTGTTGTGCAGCAAAGTTTTAGGCGGTGCTCCCCTCCCCAAATGAGGCCCCACGCACAGTACGTAGTCCGCGTATGTGGAGCGCCGACCCTGGATAATAATTTGTATGATATGCCTGTGATATAGAAGGTTACTAAAAAGGAAAGCTGTACTGAACTGAATGGTTGGTGTAGAGATACACTGAATGGGAAATAATTTGCTGACAGAGGAGCTGTGCTCTGATTGGCTGGTTCACAGCCCACAGGTAACATTTTTTCTTTTGTAAATCATATAGCTTCTGCAAGGAATTGTGAGAAAACACAAACCGAATAAAAATCACTATAGTAATAATAGTATTAGTGTTACTTTTCATGTCGTCAGGGTATGAAGAATTGACTAGAAATGGTTTAACAAACCTTACATACTCAGTAGATCAATATGTCTTTGAATAAATCAACCCAACAGAGTATAGTCTCCATAGTATATTTATTTACATTTACCATAATACTAAAACTGAACCTAAAATTGATTCTAAATAAAATTGACCTTTTCAAAAATTACAAAAGATGAAACTCATATTGCAAAACATTATTAAAACATTTTATAACTACCTACCTAATACTGGTAATAACCATCGTAGCGCACCCAGAGGTGATCCCAAAACTTTCCTCGTGCACTTGTGATAATTATAGAGGTTAACTGATCCAGTGTGGCATGTTGATTGCTTTGTACCACTTGCCAGAATCATCATTCCCCTCTGGCATCAAAGGCCCTTGCTGCACCACTGTTATGCTGTGGGGAGGCAATAAATGTTCCAGTCTGGCTTCCATCCAGCACACAGCACAGAAACTGCCCTTCATTAGGGTAACAAATGATCTACTAATGTCAGCTGATGCAGGGTCACCATCCCTGCTTATTCTTCTTGACCTAACAGCGGCTTTTGATACAGTGGATCATTCCATCCTACTGGATTGCCTCTACAACACCATTGGACTCTCTGGAACTGCATTGCAGTGGTTCCAGTCCTACCTGGCTGACAGGACTGAATATGTTCTACTGGGTGGTTGCGAGTCCAGGTAACTTCCTGTCGTGTGGCGTTCCACAGGGGTCGGTTCTTGGCCCAATTCTTTTTATCATTTACATGTTACCCCTCAGACAAATTATCAGTAAACATGGGTTATCCTTTCACTGCTATGCAGACGATACTCAACTTTATTTTAAAACTGCAACAAGCTCCTCTGCAACCCTGTCACAACTTATCATATGTCTTGAGGATATACAGGCATGGATGAGCAGCAACTTCCTTCAGCTCAACAGTGGTAAAACTGAGGCACTACTTGTTGGTACCCCGCATCAGATTAGTTCCTCCTCCATATCCCAGTTTACTTTTGATGGTCAGATTATCACTCTCTCCTCCTCAGTCATTAATCTAGGGGTTCGGTTTGATCCACAGCTGACTTTTAATACTCACATAAAACATCTCTGCAAAAACTCATTTCACTACCTTTGGAACATAGCAAAACTGCGTCCTCTTCTGACTCACAAAGATGCAGAGAAACTTGTCCATGCCTTTATTTCCTCAAGGCTGGACTACTGCAACAGCCTTTTTATTGGGATTTCTGGCAAGGACATACAGGCATTACAATATATTCAAAACAGTGCCGCCAGAATCCTAAGACCTAAGGGTCAGAAAGTATGAACACATCACCCCCATTCTAAAATCACTGCACTGGCTTCCTGTCTCATCCCGGATAAATTATAAAATCCTTCTGTTTACATACAAATGTATTACTGGTCAAGCCCCATCATACCTACAAGAACTTTTCACCCCCCAAAAATCAATCCGCACCCTCAGATCATCAGGCAGCATGCTCCTCCAGGTGCCCCCCCACTAGGCTTCGAACTACGGGGGACTGAGCCTTTTGCTCAACAGCGCCACGACTTTGGAACTGTCTCCCGGTCCAGCTTAGGTCTGTGCAGATCCAGGACATTTTTAAAGCTCTTCTTAAGACTTATCTTTTTAAAAAGGCATATAGCTGTTGATATATTTTATATTTTTATTATTTTATACATACTATTTGATGACTTTTTATTTTTTTGCTTGATGTTTGCCTTTGTTGTGGCACTTTGAGATTTTACAAAATGAAAAGTGCGTTACAAATAAAATCTATTATGTACGTGGACACCATATACCTTCACTAAGGTGGGTTTCCGAGTTTCACCTGGTACCCTATTATCATGCCCTTTTGTACCCGTCCTTTGCCCATGATGATGCTTTGCACTATGCTAAACTGACTGGTGTGCTCTCTTATGCACGAACCCTGTCACATGGCATCTGTCCCAGACCAGGAGTGGTCATAATATTCTTATATGAATGACATTCTTTAGCTTCTCACTGCATGCCAACACTCACCTATGATCCAGAGAATGAGCAGGTAGTCGATCATCTCTAACGCAGGGCCCATGTTGTTCTTCTTGCCCTCGTTGTACACCAGTGAGTAGAGGTTGAGCAGGAGGAGAAAGGTGAAGTACGAGGCGCTGTGGATGATGAACTTGATGAACGGTGTGTGGATGATCTGACCAACGCGAGACCGTGGACCCAGCAGGTAACAGAGGGACAGCAGAGGCCACAGCAAGGCCACACTCAGAACCGTCACCATCTTCAGCCCGGTGTGCTTACGTCTGTAACTAGCCATCTCTCCGAACCACACCGTGTTCAGAAACTGCTGGCAGTTAGACTGAGCCACGAACTGCACCAACACAGCAAGGGAGTTCAGTTCCATTCACTGTTAGCTATTTTAGCATTTTTAGCTAAGCTATCTCTTTCTTACCTCCTTTTGATTGTATCTGATAGCCAGTTTGAGGCGACTGAGGTTCATACGCTCCTCTAGCAGGCCTCTCTTGTCCAAATGATCTTCGCTGGATGTGTGGTTCAGGATGACTTCCAGCTCGCGAGAGTTCCGGGCCTGGGCCAGCAGGTCCTTGGCAAACATCTTACACTGCTTGGCCAGCTCTTCGTAATCGTTCCTGATTCCAGAGGAAAGAGAGTAAAATGGCATCAGACACACAACCCATCTGTCTGACTGCAGAGGGAGTAACAGATGATGTTTTCCAAAACCAAAAAGCATCTACTGTGATAGTGTGGAGGCGGAGACAACGGATATGGGAACAAGTCACTAAGTTGCAAGTAACAAGTAAGTCCCAAGTCTTGACAATCAAGTCCCGAGTCAAGTCCCAAGTCTTAAACTTCGAGTCCTAGTCAAGTCACCACATGTAACGTCATTTCAATATTTAACACATTTATTTAACCTATTTATTAAATATTATTTATTTAGTGTCCCCTTTTATCTACTCAAAATCTATATGTTCAGATCCCATTCCAATCAATCATCTAATACCAGTAAGTCTACCACAATGCTCTTCACACTCAGATGTTCACTGCCCTTTAACTCCTTGTAAAACACTTATATTAACACAGATATTTTGAGCGTATAACTGTGGTGTTAAAACCATAAGGAGTTAAAAGGTAGTAGAGAAAGAAAAAAAACAATCATGGAGGTATGTTCTTCTTTCATTATATTTACTATTACTAATAATAATAAAAATAACAATGCTAACAATAATATCTGTGATTGGACACTCTAGATTTTAGGCTGGTGTCAGGTTGTATAGGGCGCTTAATGTCAGACATCGGGATGGAGATTTTTGGGGATCTGGCAACCCTGCTATTGCTAACGCACATCTGCTCCCTATCCTCTATGTAAGTCCACCATTTAGTAAGTAATCCTGCAAAGTGCGGAAAACGTAAATGATTTCTTTTTAACAAACAATTAAACAAATGTAATTAAACAATAAAGTGCAAAACTGTTCATCCTTCACCAAAAATGACTCTGATTCAATGCAATTCGTAAAACTTTATCCGGAAATGACGTGCTTATGCGCATGCACAGTACAAATCAGGCAGAGTGAATAGATCGGGTAGTGACAAGCGTTATAGCACCATTTAATACAAAATGATCCAGTTATGTGATTCAGTTTTACTGTTTAATTATGTTCAAATGGGGGTTTCAAGTGTTTTCAAGTCTCAAATCTCAAGTCCAAGTCCAGGTCAGTAAAGGTAGAGTCTAAGTCAAGTGGCAAGTCTTTAGTGATGTTGTCGAGTCAAGTCACAAGTCATCAGTTTGGTGACTCGAGTCGGACTTGAGTCCAAGTCATGTGACTCGAGTCAACACGTCTGGGAAACAATGGACAGGAATCTCATCTGGGCCTGGAGCTTCACCTCTACACCTGGGGCTGATTAGAGATGAAGCTCCAGGAGCAGCTTAAAAATACTTCTATATGTCAGCTTACTGTGAATTATGAAAAATAACAAAAAGTGACATCTTAGACAACCATCTAAGAGCAGGAAGTGCTGAACTAGCATCAGTTTTGTGATGTAGGCCATCATAAATATAGAGATCAGTCTTTTACCAGCCCTGCTGCTGTCTGAAGTGTCCTTATCCTTAGGATACATGTGGCTAGATTACCTACTTTACATTATGTTATGCTGGAATACATGAAATTCTATGATATTTTGTCATTTTCTGCTTGTGTGGACCTCATATCAACTGTATATCCCTTCAGTTCCTTTTGTAGTTCTATGTAGTGCTATTTTTAATTTGGCTACTACAATTTCAAGCTTTCAATTACAGTAAATCAAGACAATCAGATACACAAGACCATCAAAACGATCAAATCTCTCTCTCCATACCTGAACTCCACTTCTACAAGGCTGAGCTCTTTGAGATCAGTGCTGAGCTCAAATGCTCGGAGGATGGGGTCCTCCTCTGTCAGCATGATGAGTGATGGACTGGCCAGGCAGCGGTAGATATCCAACCGAAACCTGAAAAGAAAGAGAAAGACTCTCAGCCAGGCACAAGTGCAGGTGGAATGAGCAGCTTGAACTCACAAATTTGGCAAAGAAATCCGGCCGACTTTCTAAAAAGCAGTGGCGTCTCTAGAATAGAAAGTCAGTTCGGGCACAATAAATTCTGTAGGCAGCATCCCATTCGTCAGTGAAACTGCACACAAACCTACTTGCTCAATTAATTCAACCACAAAGGCACATCAGTGAAATTCCAAAGAGCATAATCCGGTGTTGTGCCGAATTTGGCACCCCCGCCATTAGATGCATCCCCTGTCAGGAGACTTACTTAGCGGTGGTATTCTGTTGCCTTTACTTTGGTTATTGTGACCAAAAGAACTTAAATACAATCCATTCCAGTCATGAATAAAGAAATAAACTTTTACTATATCACCTTGCTAGCAGCGGCTAACAGATTACTGTGATGTTTCAGTGAGAAGCTGTGTAGCAATGCTGATACTGTAAATGATATTCACATAAGCTCGCATATGCAAATCTTTAATATTTTATTGGCTGCTCCCAGCATGAGGCCAGCATAGTCATGCCCTGCAGCTCATTACTGAAAGCATGTTGTACAGGCGCAAAGTGTTTTTAACTTCTCACTTGCTTAAATGGACGCTGACGGGCCAGCCCCATACTCACTAACTAAATGAAGACTGCTGAAAGTACTGACCTTACACAACACGTACAGGACTATTTTAAATGTATCGGGAACTACAGTCATTTTCATACGTCAAATACACAACAATGAAAATAATATAAAATTAAAATAAATTGAAACAAAATGATTGATTATGTCACACACTGCTCCACAGCAACATCTGGTAGGGCCGGACCTCACCTTAATGTAGAGACGTCCCTGCTAAAGAGTAAAGACTGATTTATCAAGACACACCCTGTGGTAAACAATGCCTCTCACACCACATCCACAGAGTTTCAGTGAGATATTACTGGCTTCTGAAGTTATTGGAATAGCAATATCTAAAACAGCCTGGAATATAAAAAAGCTCTGACTATGCCAGGAGCATAAAACACTTTGGCAAACATGTGTCCACTTGGCCTTTTGTTGAGGAACATATGAGAAGCTCCATGCCTGGAGTGACGCAGGCTGTCTTTCTTGTTCTTGGCGTTGCAGAGCGTGCACTCACAGCCCACAGCATGAGGCCGGGGCAGAGAGATGTCCTGCTTCAGGAGCATCGTCAGGATCTCATAGTTGTTCCTGTGAGCTGCTAGAATGACTGGGGCCACGTCCATCGTTGTAGAATATTCTGGATTTTGGATGCGCTGCATCAGTTTCTAAAAACCAATAAAGAAAAGAATCACAAAAGCATCATCATTAGGAAGACGTCTAATCATCGCAAATGCCTCAGAGTACTGAACACATTCCAGCCTGATATAAAGCAAATCTGCTGAACTGCGAGAGCACTCAGAGGCTGCTGTCATTTAGCCAGATTTTATCATTCCATCCGTGTTTATAGAGGAAAAGCCATTTGCAGTGGATGAGCAATCACATCAAAAAGGCATAAAATCTAAAGGCCACAACAGGCCAGGATTTTCTAGGATTTGCTACATGTATCAAAATGTCTAAACACATCACATATCTCCTTGTATCTACACTCATCATTCGTTTTATCAGCTCCACTGACCATATAGGTGCACTTCATCAACCTAAAATGGTGCGTTGAACGATGAACCCATTAGCATTTTTTATATTTATGCATACATTTGACCTAACACTGCATTAGTCACACAAATCCTAGAAGTACATCTAAATACAAACAAATGAGAAAAATGTTTGTGAAACTTTAGGATTATTAATTAATTTGATGTTGAAATTTGAGTCAGGTGATGTCAATCAATGGACTGCCAGTCAGGTAGGGCTGCCACAAACGATTATTTTTATAGTCGACTAATCACCAATTATTTTTACGATTAGTCGACTAATCAGATAATATGTTAATTGAAAATAAAACATAAAGCTTATCGCACTAGAATGCAGCTGTTATTATATAACCATCATTAGATTTCAGCTACATGCTAACTAAAAATAAAAACAATTAAGACCATAGTTCATTAAACCTTTAATGAAATATGCAGCTTGTTGCAACAAACAATTATTTAACTGTTTAGCATAAAGTGTAAACATAGCACTGAAACGTAACATTAGAAAACATTAGCATTGCTATTCAAACACATGACTGTTATAACGTTACAGAAAACACATGAATGTGTGCTAATGCTAATGAATCAGATCGTCATCGCTAATGTTAACTTTTACAGCTATCATTATGAGTAACCAGCAAGTTAACTCTCTGTTTACGCTAATTTTAGCAGCTAACTAGCAATTTAGCTTACCGAGATGACGGTCCCTCTTCATCATTGTCACAATCAGCCACAACAGGCTTCCTTTTCAGATGCTCGTGCATCGCAGTTGTGCTGCCGTGGAAGGCAAGTTCTGACTTGCAGATATTGCATTGCAGACGTTTCTCTTTCATTTTCTTAAAATGATCCCACTCTTTTAAGCTCTGGGTAGCCATGATAGCAGAGCCTGTTTGTATATAACGTCCTATGACATCATTCACGGGCTACCCCGGTTACCACTACTGCGCATGTGCGTCAAGGACAGAAAAGGGGATTCAGCAGTTTGGAGAGAAAATGAAAGTAAAAAAAAACAAACGACGCATCGACTATTAAATTAGTCGTCGACTATTTTAATAGTCGACATAATCGTGACTAGTCGACTTATCATGGCAGCCCTACAGTCAGGTGTGAGTGGGTGCCCTGTTTTATTTAAAGAACAGAGATCTGGCAAAGTCGGATTTCCACAACACGTTTGTGAAAGTGTATCATGGCACGAACAAAGGAATTTCAAGACCATCATTGCTCTCAAATGAGATACAATTAGGGCTGCCATAATTAGTCGACTAGTCACAATTATGTCGACTAATTTAATAGTCGATGCGTCGTTTTTTTTTTTTTTTACTTTCTTTTTCTCTCCAAACTGCTGCGTTTTTCCACGTCTGCCTTTCTGTCCTTGACGCACATGCGCAGTAGTGGTAACCGGGGTAGGCCGTGGATGATGTCACATGACGTTATACAGACAGGCTCTGCTATCATGGCTACCCGGCAACGGAGCTCAAAAGAGTGGGATCATTTAAAGAAAATGAAAGAGAAACGTGTGCAATGTAATATCTGCAAGGCAGAACTTGTCTTCCACGGCAGTATACCTGCGATGCACGAGCTCCTGAAAATGAAGCCTGTTGTGGCTGATTGTGACAATGATGAAGAGGGACCGTCATCTCGGTAAGCTAAATTGCTAGTTAGCTGCTAAAATTAGCAATTGCTAGTTAGCTGCTAAAATTAGCGTAAACAGAGAGTTAACTTGCTGCTTACTCATATTTATAGCTGTAAAAGTGAACATTAGCGATGACGGGTTGATTCATTAGCCTTAAACACATTCATGTGTTTTCTGTAACGTTATAAGTCATGTGTTTGACTAGCAATGCTAACGTTTCTAACGTTATTCAATTAACGTATGATCCGATTAGTCGACTAATCTTAAAAAATAATCGGTGATTAGTCGACTATAAAAATAATCATTTGTGGCAGCTCTAGACACAATACACGCAAAATACACATGACATCTTGCCCACCCAAAGAGAGAGCACAGCCAATTCTGCTCTCTTGAGGCCCCGGCTGTCGATGGCAACCAAACTCTCAGATCATGGCGGCAGCTCTTTGGTCCGCTGAGCCACTCTGGGCCAACATATATATAGTCAGTACAGATTTTTTTATATATCCAAATTGACTTGCAGCTACCTTACTGATGGCTTTAGTCAGTGTGATTATTATACTGGGTTGTGTTTACACTGTGGTGGTAGACGGACGGTGACAAGCAGGATGTTCCATATTTTTTACTGGAGCAGTGATGGATCTGCAAATATCAATGTTCTGTGTGGAACGTTCTACTTTCATAATGTTCCTCTTTTTGAAACAGTGGAACATCCCAGATGTTCATTTTTTCACATTCATGCACAACAAACACTAACCTTCAGTGAAAACACCATGAAAAACAGCTTGTGTTCAAATCACTTTCTTAGCATAACCGTGACAAACACCATCATCCCACACATATTCCACTAAAGCCTTCACCATGGCAACATCGCCATGGCTGCATGCCACCATCAGCTGCATGTCATTGAAGGTTATACCATTTCGGCTATGAGGCATGTAATCACATAAAAAACCAGCAGAGACAAAAATAATAACAGAGACTGACCGCGATCGAGGGTTTAGAGGATCTTCTGGGCCGATGATTGAGTAGAATGTCAACAGCTCCCACCACTTCAGAGTCTATAGCCACCAAAAGAGCATCTGTTGACTGCAAACACAGATCCAAACACAGTGTAACAATGCATAATCAACAAAAACACAGCACATAAGTACCTCAACGGCAACCCATATACGATTCACCCACTATAAGGTGCACTATGACTGCATGATTGTTTAGGGATGGGCAAAAGCTACATCATGATATTCATGATTAACAATATACACAGTCTTATCAGAATGACAACCTTAACCATGCTCCTGCTTCACTGGCTCAGACGTAACAGTGTTGGCTCTATTGTGATTTCCTTGTTCCTCTTGTGTTCATTATAGAGGTTAACTGGTTCACTGGTTCTGTTATGCTGTTGAGAGGCTCAGTATATAAGAAGTGCATTGCATCTTCACTACAGCAGCTCTAGAACATCCCACAAAGTTAACAGTTTCTGAGATGCCACCACCCTTCACCTGGCGCCCTATTATCATGCCCTTTGGACTTACACAATGGCGCCATTAAAGCCCAGAATAGGCCAATCAGCCAAACGCAGGGGTTGTATTTTTTGTAAACACTGACATTTGTGTAACATGATCATATTATTATTCATTTGCTTCCATCCATCCATCATCTTCTGCTTAATCCTGATCAGGGTTGCGGTGAGTCCCCGACCCCTTCACCGGGCACAAGGCAGGACATTATTTACACTTTTTATTTATCATCCTAATCATCTTTACGACTATTATGTTATCAGTTATATGTTATTACAGCGGTAACCCTACTTACGAGTTTAATCTGTGCAGGAGCCGAGCTCGTTAGCTGGTTTGCTCGTTAGCTGGATGCATTTTCCCCATAAGAATACATGTTTTTTATGTTGGGGACGCAAACCGACTAACCGGATAAGACCCGAAATTACCGCGGTAACACATTCAGGTTTCCCGTACTATTATCCCGCGGTCCACTTCCCACCACCGTAGAGTCTTTGACAATTGAAACACCCTA
>BRDA01009424.1:32693-56464 GCA_036984385.1 Crenuchus spilurus | reverse complement strand
TCAGTACGTTACACTGTGCTTCCGTCCCGATATCAGTACATTACACTGTGCTTCCGTCCCGATATCAGTACATTACACTGTGCTTCCGTCCCGATATCAGTACATTACACTGTGCTTCCGTTCTGATATCACGCTGTTCTTGAAGTCTGTAATAAAACGGCAACAATTATGTGAAACTTATACTTGAATACAGCAAGACAGACTAAGCTATTGATGTACCTGTTCAGTTCTGCACATAAGCCAACACAGCTGCTGAAACCATATGAATCATTTCTTCACTGTAGCCAAAAAACTGATGGAGAATTAGGTTCAGTTCTGCTTTGGTGACTGTTTCAAAATCAACCGTGACGATTTTCTCAGCACACTAAGTCTGTAAACATCCTCTGTTTTGCTGTGCTTTCTTCATTTAGTCATTTTCCAACACTTTTATCTCCCTGTTGTTAATTTCAGTGTCTTCTTTTGTTATCCTCAGTTCTGTTTATCTCTTTACATCATTTGTCCACTGTTAACCCACCCAGAAAATTAAAACCGAAACTTTTTTGTTTTCAATGTGCTGCAAACTAGTTAGCTAGCTAGCTTAGCTACTGTATTTAATAATTAACAGCATATTATTGGCGCATTAAGAATTCAGTTGTCTTATTCAGTAATGTTATGGGCAGGTCAGAGGTTGGTATATCATGTATTTTATAATGGCTTCGAACCAGCCAATCAGATTTTAGGACCAGAACTCTCTGTTTTATAATACGCATATTCTGAGCTCCACTGAGCATACAGGTGCACTTTGTATTTCTACAATTAGACTGTAATCTAGATTGTAATGTAGATTGGGCGGCACGGTGGCTTAGTGGTTAGCACGTTTGCCTCTCAGCACTGAGGTCTTGGGTTCGAGTCCGCATCTGAGCGGAGTTTCCATGTTCTCCCCGTGTCCGCGTGGGTTTCCTCCGGGGTCTCCGGTTTCCTCCCACAGTCCAAAAACATGGAGATCAGGTGGATTGGCTACTCTAAAAATTACCCTGGTGTGTATGTCTGTGTATGAATGTATGTATATATGTATGTATGCCCAGATATGGTTGGCACTCTGTCCTGGGTGATCCCCCTAGTGCTCGATGCAGTCCTCCAGGTGGACGGTCGCTTCCGGTTGAGAGTACGCTGTGCGCGATTAGGCTGCCGCTTCTCACCGGTGTTTGTGGTTGAGTGTGTGTAAATGGAGTGTGTTGATTGTAAAGCGTCCTTGGGTATCTAGAAAGGCGCTATATAAGTGTAACGTTCCTTCCTTCCTTCCTAATCCATCTGTTTCTCTTTTGACCTCCTTTCACCCTGTTCTTCAATGACCCAGACCCCCCCACAGAGCATCTATTTTTTGAGTGGTGGGTCATTCTCAGCATTGCAGTGACACTGATGTGGTGGTGGTGTGTCAGTATGCATTGTGCTGGTATGAATGGATCAGGTGGTTTTTAAACAGCGGACTGTCACTGCTGGATAGAAACCAGCCACCGTGCAGCATCAGCTGCCATAGTGTTTAAAATCTCCAGCACCTCTGCTGTGTCTGATCTGGTCATAACAGCACAACACACCAACACCATCACCACATCAGTGTCACTACAGTGCTCCCAAATAATACCTGGCCATCTGAGGAACCCCTACAAGATATTTGAGGTAACTTGTTTTTAGAACCTATACTACGTGAGATTGGTTTTGCAATTAGTGCTTTTTGGATGAGGCACAACACAAGGCAGCCAATCAGAACACAGTTAATTTACATATGACAGATTTAAAGGCACAGTGACTAAACCAGCCGGCTTAACTGCATGGGATGAAGAGAATGTAGAAAATGATTTATGACCATTTCGGTACATGCACTTTAAAATTTGATCATTTTTAAGAAAAATGTAGCATATGGTCCCTTTAAGAGAAGTTAATCACACAGTTCATCAATTTCCTGCATCCCTTAGCTTAGGATGCTCTTCTTTACCCTGCCTGTTTATGAAAAGAAAGGAGTATATTGATCATTATGAGTCCTCTGCATGAATAGTTCTACTAATAATGCTTAGGGGGGTGGGTGGAGGAGAGACTGAGATTCAAGCTAGGGGGGGAATGACCCATAATAATAAATAGATTAACCTCTCTCCTCACCCTTCTAATGGACTGGAGCCTGAGATCAAAGGCAGTCATCAAAATTACACGTAGATTAGCCTGAGAAAGGCCATATAGCCCTGAAGCTTTGTACATATTTTGGCAGCGTGTCAAAAAGAGCTCTATTGATGTCAGCATCATCAAAGTCTATCACCGAGCCCTTCTGTAGCCAACCAGGGCTTTTTTATATCTACGTCATCCATGGCCAAGGAGAGCAGCTTGACATATTTGCATTTCACAAGGGCTGGAGCAGTTCAAGTAAGGCATAAGTCATCCGAGGGAACAGCCTAGGTCCGTGGAAGCACTCTATAGTCATGGGGATTATCAAGCCTCGCTGATATGTTTTCTGGATGTCTCCGGAAAGGTCTTTGTCATAGCAACACATGGATCAGAAGACTTGGCAAGAGTGAGTCAGAATTAAGGATGGGACAACAGTGACACCCAATGGAAGGGAAAGCTCCGTTCGACGGATGTGAAAGGAAAACAAAAGACTTGGCCAAGGGACAAGGGAAAAGTAGGCCTTCTTATGGCAATAAGAGGTTAAAACAGTAACGACTTGTAAAGAGATGGAATCCAAATGACCTGTAGTAGTGTGTAATTTTCAATATCAGGCTAAACTGTAATTGTAAGAACAGTGCTTACACCACTCATGACCACCTTTGACATTCCATTGCCATTAACAGGTTGTTGTGAAATACATCAATAACACATTTTCATGGCCAAAGATCAGCAGCCCTCAAGAGGCCCTGTTTTATCATAGCACTGCCACAGCTTTCAATGCAGCTGCCCTGTGCGAATAATTAAGCCATTCTCTGCATCATGCCCTTATGTTATGCTCTGCAAATTGTCCATTTATGTCCATGTGAGCACATTTCCGAAATGGCCTGCGCCACAGGTCAGCACACCGCGGCTGTAAAACGAAAAACAGTTCTCTTAGCACATCTCTGAAGAACAGGCTTATGGTTGCACAGGGTCGCATAAAATGTATTCCTACAAATGATAAACATTATTCAATTTGTCATTGTGCAAATTGTCTCTCATGGCTCAAAGTTCCTTAAAATCATACAATCAAAGGGCGCCAAGACATCAGACTGCATCTACAACTTTAGAGGAAATGGCATGTGATCTGAGTGCGGCTGTGTGCATGTTTATCAATTTACTCAATTTCAGACATTCTGGCAAATCAAAAGGCTGTAATTATCTGACATTACTCTCTACAGATCAAAAGAGCACATTTTACCCAGGCTGCACTACAAGGCAAAGCAGGAACCTTCATTTGGGGAGATTTAATCACTGTGCGGTGCTCTAAGCTGAAGGAAATCTGGAATCAGATGAAAAAAAGCATGAAGAATGAGGCACACCAAAGGAACATGGCTCAGATTCTCAAATATTACCCATCTGCTGTGTTGGACAAGGCTCGTTGTGGTGGCTTGTTTCACTGCGGAGAGCTTTGAGTAATGACTGTCACAGTTGTACAAAGGGCCTTACAACTGCCGAGAAGTAAATCATATTTCTGCTTTCTAAAGCCCTGAACCTCACTGCCACTGGTGAAATGTCTCTTATTAGTGGTGAGCACAGATTACAATGAGCTAACAATTCATCACAGAAAATGTGTCGAGGTATTTGCATATTTTTATGCACCTGGCTTCAATTATTTTTCCTGTTTACTTCCCCATGCCCTCTTAAACGTATATGTGGCTTGGAGGACAAAGACCTGGGCTTGTGATTGGAAGGTCGCTGGTTCGATCCTCTACACAGGACACAACTTGAGCAAGGCACCTTACCCCCATCTACTCTCCAGGCTCCATGGACATGACTACCTACTGCTTCAGGCACATGCCCACTAGTGTGTTTGTGTGCGTTTTACTGCAGGGATGGGCTAAACACAGAGGTCAGATTCCTCTGTATGCAAGCAAAAAATCCAGCCCAAGTCCCCCAAGAATGACATTTGTCACCCCCTCCCTTAATGGTAATTTCCGTAGTGAATAAAACCACCCACCTTCCTGAATATGAGGCCTAGACAAAAGTTCCAGGTTGAATTTTTGTACCCACCCCTGTATGTGAATGAATGCCTTGTACCCTTGACCAGGGGTGTAGCACCAAATTCTGGGCCCTATGCACAAGCAATGCCCAGGGCCCCGCCCCCTATTATTAAATAGTATTTTTTAATAATATTTAAAGGAAAATAAAATTCCAGACTCCTCAAGGGCCCTCTCCACACTTGGGGCCCTGGTAACTCAGTGCCACTTTTCCCCCTACTACAACGCCCCTGCCCTTGACCATTGGCAAACATGGAGGCAGAGCAGCCTGATGTTGTAACAGTAAGCAGGTGACAAATATTCGTAATGAATTTTGAGTTGTGACAATGAAGCCTACACTTCTATCATCTCCTTCTCTCAAACCAAAGCGAAGGTTCAAGGGTCTGCCAGCAGAAACGTCCCCTTTGTGAATCAGAGTGCCCTTCAAGCTGGCAGCAGGGATTCCCCCAAGGCCAAGTGGGGAGAAGAAGTGTTGGCGTAGCTTTCATTTCTGGAACCAGAGCGCAAGGCTACTTATGATTGATTGCAGATTAATGCCCATTTTTCACCGTCCAATCAAATCCCGACGGATAAAACATGACCTGAACATAATTACTTCCTGCCCAAATATCCAAGTAAGTAATGCTGTAGGAGAGTCTCTGCAAATGTCCTATTTAACTTGGAAATACATCACATCCAGAAAATTAAATGTGCTCTGATTTCCAATTCCCTTAGTAGAGTTTGGCTTGGACATATGATTCTTTTAAAATTCACACTTGCACAGCCCAGTCACTGTTTAACGTGCAGAAAAGAAAGCTTCATCGCTTCTCAACACTTGGCCACGAAGGAATCCTTAGTGCCATCTTGAAGGGCAATGTGATTCTCAAAAGGGGTAAGGTTGCTACTGGCAGACCCTTAAACCTTCAGTTTGGCTTGAGGGAAGTCTACAGAACATGGCTTCAGGCAGCGCCATAACCCAAAATGCATTTCACCACAGCTCACAAATCGCTATGGGTAGAGGGGAGGTTGCGTTGCACTTTTAGAATGTAATGTGTTCCCACAATTTCTTTAATGACTGGCCACATTAGTTATATATGACACACACATGTTTGGGTGAGTGATGAGAAGTAACAAGAATTAAGCTTTGGAATTGATGGATTAACAAAACTAATTCTTTGAAGAACCATCCACTGAAATGGTTCTTTAGGGAAACGAGTTGTTCTTCCATGTCATTGCTTCAAAGTGTCCTTTTTGGCACCTTCTTAAGTGCTCATCAGTGGCAAAAGTCTGGTGTTTAGGGATTTGGTCTTGTGACCAGAAGGTTGTTGGTTCCATCCCCAGGCAGGTCATGACAGAAGTGTCCTTGAGCAAGGCACCTAACCCCCAACTGCTCCCCGTGCATCATAGAAAGGGCTGCCCACCACTTCGGGCACATGTTCTCACAGCCTAGTGTGTTGCCTAGTGTGTTCATTAGTGTGTGTTTCACTGCACAGGTGGGTTAAAAGCAGAGGTCAAATTCCGTTAGCAAAATGTTTAATCGAATCTAATTTGATGCATGTCTTGATAATTCCACACAACCAAAGGACCATTGGTCAGTACGATTGTGCCAGCAGCATGTTTTCTCAACTGAGAACTAGCTGAGGTCTGAAAAATGAAAAGTGCAAAATGTGATCCACAGTGCCACATCAAAAAAAAGTTTAATATTTTATTCCAAAATTCAGGGCCCTGAGTGGCTCAGCAGGCAAAGACGCTACCACTATGACCCAAGAATCACGAGTTAGAATCCCGGTCATGCTGTTTGTCATCAACAGCCGGGGCCCAAGACAGCAAAAATTGGCAGTGCTCTCTCTGGGCGGGTAGATGGCGCTCTCACTCTCCCTATCACTCACACATTGTAATGTCTGCTGGCTCAGGCATCTACTGATTGGTCCAATCAGAGCTGGGGACCCTGTGTGCCTTCCTCCGAGCACGTCAGGCTCTCCAGTGATGGTGTATCAGCGGTGGTTCGAAAAAAAAAGCGGTGGCTGCATCATATGCAACAGAGGAGGCTTGTGCTTGCCTGCACCCTCCTAGAGTCAGGGACAGTGCAAAGTGATGGGGAGAGGCCTAACGGAGGGGATGGGCTAATTGGCTACCACTACATTGGGAAGGGAATAAAAATGGGCAAAAACCTAGAAATAAAAAAAATAAATAAAAAATAATAAATTATTCCAAAATTCTGAATTTCAAATTTGCATTTATAAATATTATAAATTGTTATATTATAAAATGTTATGTTATATTTTGTATTCTTTACATGTAAAGTGATGTTTCAACACTCTTCTGTTTTGTTTGGCTTATAGCTCATGAAAATCAGAAATCTTAAATTATTCAAACTTTAAGATAGAGTAAATTATTATTCAAACAAAATTCGCATTGCATCAAAAATGTCTCAAATGCCACTTTATGAGTAAGGAATATAAAATATATGACAGTTTAGCTTTAAATTATGAACACGAATGAGCTTTTTCCACACTGGGACTTTGTTTTAGAGATGCATTAGTAAACAAAAACTTAAATTTTAACAAAATATAAAGCATCTTTTTAACTTAATACACAAAGACTTTAACTTTGGATGTAAATATATATTTATTATGTGGTACATTTTATGATCACATTTTTGGCATGCCATTAAGTATTATAAAAGACTTTCTCAAAATAATGATCTGTGTGGTCCCTCACCTGAGGGCCTGCAGCCTAGAGCATGCAGAGCTTTCAGAGCATCCACATTGTAAACAACATGCTACACACTCAGCAATCAAGAAATTCAATTCAGCAGAAGATAACAACTGCATATCTGAAAAGGCTTTGTATCAAATACAAATCAGTAATTACATAAATATAGAAATGACAAAACAGAACATATAAATCCAGTTGGGGTTGGTCAGTCTGGCTTCAATATGAAGCATCTACCCTGACTCTTCCCATATCGCTGTTCTACTCTCTAGAGTCTCCGTCATGTTAGTCATAGTCACTGGACTCCATGCTACCCTGGGTTGAGAAGCTGGTGGAGTCCTGATAGGCCAGCCAGTGTCGTGCCTGAGTGCATCTCCTCAGGCTCTCTAAGGATTGCTGGAAGGAGCGGCGCGCTTGGTCCTCATCCAGAGTCCCCTCTTCATTCGCCTCCTCCGCAATTTTACTGCAGGTGAAGCGGCTCTCCTGCTGGTGCCCAGGACGACCATTCTCGCACTCTGCTACCCTCAGAGTTCCCACAGGCTGGGGGAACTCATCCATGGCTAAAGCCACCAGGTGAGAAGGCACAGCACTGAGACGGGTCAGCTCAACTGAGGCCATTGATGTGGCAACAAAGAGTTTATTACTGTTCACAAGGAAGCCTTGCAAATTCTTTTTCACCAGCTGTGGACGGACTGCAGGAAGTCCAAACTCTTTCTACTTTTCTCTGTCAAAAAGCCAGTCCTGTATTGACTGATGCACAAAGGGAGGTTTGCTCACAAAGAAACCTTGAAAGCTCTTCTTCTGCAACTGCTGAGGTACTGCAGACCGTCAAAAAGTCTTGTCAAAAAGTCAGTTCTGTAGTGACAGATGCTCAAATGAAGAAACTTGCACAAATTCTTCTGCAGGAGTCTGTTCAAAATTAAAGGTCCACAGCTCTTGTTCGGAAGCAGGCCACAAGCAGAGATGAAAAAGCCGAAGAGATTAGGTTCTGACTGCTTTCTCCACGCTGCAGTCCTCGCTGCTTCTTGTGCAGTCTCTGTCTTGAGTGTAACCACCAGCCTCCCCAGTTATGCTTTATATAGACCAGTGCATCCCACTCACTTCTCCCTCAGTGCTTCCTTTCCTGCCAGCCCCTCCTTCTCCATAGTGCCTTTTGCACTTCCGACTTCCATTCTGATCCTCCGGAATCTCCTCCATCCCTCCCCGGAAGCAGCGCACGCATGCGGGGTGTAGCGGGCAGGGGGGCGGAGGAAGAACATTCGGGATTTGGCAGCCAGGGACATCACAGAAAGAGATTAGCTTCATTGATCAGGAAGAGATGAAGAAGATAGCAATGATAGCAAACACAAATTTGGGCCAATGTATGAAAAATGATGTTTGTGGAGGTTAAAACTTGAAGAGATGGAAGAGTTGCAGTCAGTGTGTGTGTGGGGGCAGGTCGGTTGAAAAAAGGGATGGAGTTAAAGACCTATTTCAAGGCCATGGCAGCAGATGGCCCCTGGCTGGAGGGAAGAGAAGGACAGAGGGAGACAGAAAGAGAGTGATAAAAAAGAAGGCACTAGAACAAGAGAGAGAAGAGAGGTGGAGAAGAAACAGCATATCATCCATGGCAATACTCTGTGTGAAACCTGTTAATGAAAGCACAGCTCAAGGCTCCATAATGTCAGAATATATGTAATTACAGTGTAAAGGGGTGAGATTCAAATGTAACAGAAGCCATATGGCTTAGCGAGGGGAAAGGAGTAGAGATGACAGGCACACCTTAAGCACCCATTCTACTAAGAGTCAAAGGTGTAATATTATGAAGCAGATCTTTAAATGCTGCTTTGAACCGCTTTTTAAGCTCAGTAGCCCCTTCTACAACATATATTTTTTGGGTTTGTTTACTCCTGGACATTCAGACATGGCAAAACAGTAAGAGTGCACCATTAACATGTCGCCACCATATGAACGGAAATGGTGGTAAAAAAAAAAAAAAATGCGCTGTACTCTGAGTCACGCTGAGAAATGTGCATCTGCGTATATAAGCTCCTCTTTCAAGAATCTAAAAATGTGTTTTTGATTCAACCCATACATAATTAAAAAGTAGACCCTTTCCAGTTTCTGGCGTATGTTTAGTTTTGTTTCTAGGTTACAATCTCACAGTGTTTATGCAAAATTTTGGTTTTATTCCAACAACTCCAAAGGGTTAAAGATTACCATGTGAGATAGTTCTTACCCACTGCAACAAGTCTCTAGAATAAGTCTCCTTACTCCAGAAACAGTACCGATATCCTGCTTTCTGAACTGGAACCGTTCAACACCGATGGACGATTGACTACTGAAACTCCTGGCTGCTAAGATCTCTGCATTATGCTTACCTTAGAAAAGCTGCTAAGGACAAGACACCATTCTTGTTTCATTACTCTCACCATATCAGTACACGTGAACACTACAACAACATCATACAGTAGTTGACCAGAGCAGGATGGGTCCCCTCATGCGAGTCTGGTTCCTCCCAAGGTTTCTTTCTCCAACTCAGCTCTTGAACTCAGTTTAATCACATCATGTCACAAAATGCAGACTTCTGACAATACCTGTTTAATTCATAGTCATCATGAAATAAACAAAAGCACAGGTGAATACTGCTGATGCTACTTGATATATTCATACTCACTGATGCTAATTGTATAACAAATTCTCATAGTGTCATATAGGCTTGGGCGGTATAAAGGTGTTTTGTTATACCACGGTATTTAAATATGGTGACGGTAAAAATTACGAAGGCATTAGTCACATGATGTAATGCGGCAAATCCGCCGCTGCCGATAATACCGCGGTATTTTCTCAAGCTCATACCAAGGTATGAAAAACACCAATACTGCCCAACCCTAGTGTCATAGTGTTCCATCTAATAAAAGCACCTGTATCCATAATCTGTCCTATAGTCAATAATTTATTGTGTTAAATGATGCAGGTCACAGTACTGCTTCCCAGTTTCTCTCATCTTGGGTTTTCTGGATCCAGGTCCTGCAAAATTTATATTTTAACTTACCAGCAGGTAGCTTGGCATCCAAGCGGTCACTTCACCTCATAAGGAAATCTTAACGTAGCATGACAAGCTACATTACAACATGGGAAATATACCTGAAACTGTGGGCAGCCATAAGTAAGTGACATCCAAGTTTGCTTTCTTGGCTCCGCCCACCGCTTCCCTGAACATTCTAATTAGTGATTCCAATTAGAACGTTCTAATTACTGAATGGACCATTTCAGACACACCTTTACTCTTTCCAGCCTTTGTAGGTGAGTTTGACCAGTCCACATGTAAATATATTTTATATTATCTAGAAGTGATGTGTAAGAACTATCTTACATCAACACACACAGTAAACATTCATATTTTAAGTTTAATGTCAGTGTTATTTAGCATTAGCTTTCTGTGTCATATTTGTGCTAAGCTAGCTGTGGACTACATTCACTTCCCACATTAATTTTAATGCTATTTAAAGCTTAAATACTACTTAAAGCTTAAAGAGTGACATTTGAGGCATCTAAGACATATATTGAACTTATTATTTACTTATAAATCAGTTTTCAGTGAAGACGTACCATATTTAGCCTAATGTTACCAGTTTAGCTTTAAGCTATCAATAAATAAGGAGTACATTCACTTTCCACACTAATTTTAATACTATTTAAAGCTTAATTACTACTTATAGCATTAAATAGTGAAATTTGAAGCACGTGAGAGTTATATTAAACTTGATCTTTACTTTTAAATCAGTTTTCAGTGAACACCTACCATATTTAGCCTAATGTTACCAGTTTAGCTTTAAGCTAGCATTAACTGTGGAGTACATTCACTTTCTACACTAATTTTAATACTATTTAAAGCCTAAATACTACTTAAAGCATTAAATATTGAAATTTGAAGCATGTGAGAGTTATATTAAACTTAATCTTTACTTATAAATCACAGTTTTCAGTGAACACATAGCATATTTAGCCTAATGTTACCAGTTTAGCTTTAAGCTAGGAATAACTGGAGTACATCCACTTTCCACAGTTATGGTATGATTTAAGGCTTTAATGCTATGTAAAGTACTTTGTAAAGTCACAGTTTTCACAGAGTTTATTAGCCTTTTAGCTGGTCTTTAAACCACAGGGTTCTAGAGTCGATGAGCTAAACAATTTGTCAGTAATAAAAATCACAATTGTCCCTTAAACTTGGCATTGACTCTATACAACAAGAACCAGAAAATGCTCAAAACCTCTTTTTTTCAACTGATGCGCTTATCCAAGGTCAGGCCCTTTTTATCTTTTAATGATTTTGAAAGGCTTTTACATACTCTTAAATCTCCTGTTTATTATTTGGCTTTTATTTCTATATGTAAGCTGCTCTTTATTTAATCATATAACATGACATATGACACATGACACTACTGTAAAGCACTTTGGTCAACATTTGTTGCTTTTAAATGTTCTATAGAAATAATTGACATCGACAATCAAATTATTTTTGATTGTTTTCATATTTTTCTTTTGGTATTTTGACACAGTTACACCATCTGACTCTTTACAGTAAATAAATGTCAGTGAAATGGTAAATCTCAGTCCTTCAGATCTAAGTATGATATTCGTTATGGTTCTGATGCAGACAGCTGATGATGTGTACAGAGTAAGTACACTAAATGTGTGTGTTTACATATATTTATTTTTCCAGTCATTTATTGTAATTCAAGTCATTCAAGTCCAATTAACAGCTTTAAATGATACAAAGTTAAGTGGTGAACTACCAGAGGTTTAAAGAAAAGGTAAGGTTACCCAAAATTGAAAATTTATTCACATTATAGCATTATACAAAGGCTGTTGAAAGTTGAAAGCTGTTCTGCAGTAATGGAGGTGATCAAGCCTTGAAAGCTGGTGCTACCAATTCCTACAGAGCAAGAGACATCCTGAACCACCATGGCTACCTGAAAGAGTTTGAGTTTTATTAAATGTTCAATTTAATGATGTATTATTATTATTATTATTATTTTTATTATTGTTAATAACAATAATAATAATTATTATTATTTATTATTATTAATTTATATATATATAAATTATTAGTATATTGACTAATTATTAATCAAATATAATTTTTTATCTTTTTTATAATGTATATTTATTAATCATTAGTAATATTTTAATTTATGTTCAAGCCCCCTGTACTCAATCCAGTTGTGTCCCCCCAACCTCTGAAATCAAAATTTTGCCACTGCATATAGTGCAGCTAATCTTTATACTTTAAGAATTGAAAGCATTTGTAATAAGAAATAGAAATGCAATCATGACAGCATCCTGCTTTCTTGATTGAACAGTAATGAGAGTAACTACAAATGTAAAATACCTTCAAATGATTGATTGTAGCTAGCAAAATACCTAGAGTGGAAGTCCAAGTTAGTGACAGGAGGAGACTTGAAGCAGGCCAGCTGGAACTGGTTGAGAAAAGAGCTGCTCTAAAGCTCCCTTCCATCAATCAGAAGAGGCAAGCAGAATCCCCCATGATACTACAGACTCCAGCCCTGACTAGTGAGCAGCCTTTAGAAGATCCTGAGCCGTCACTCAGCCTGGCATTTGAAAAGCTGGACAATGAGGACCGATCTGACTTTAGTCAGTTGTTGTACACACACCAACCTTACACTGAACAGACAGAACAAAGAGAACCAAAAGAGCAGTGATGTGTTTTAGAGTAGTGTTGAGATTAGACAGAATATGCAAGATTGACATTATTAAAATATTTCATATGAGCCTATTATCCACATCTATGGCTGTCTCAGAGTGAAAATATTCAGTGCATTGACTGAATCAGCCTTTATCATACCTACTGTAGTAATGCCATCTTGTTCTAACGTTTTGAAACAGGGAAATTAAGATGGCTGGTGCATGCTCTAAGGACATGTTTTAAAGCTGTATACCAGAACTTGAGTTGAAGACAAGTCTCACTCTGTTTCTTTTCTGTCCAACGTTTCAGGTGCCCGCACTCAGTGATGTCTCATGCAGCCATGAAGACACTGGTACACATGTTCACCCATCTGCAGCTGAAAATGGATCCTGAGGTGATGACAATGGGAGTCCAATGACTTCATCAAAGAAGATAAGAAGGTGGTTCTCAATACAGTTGTGAAACATCTTGCCAGGTCCTGCTAAATCTCGTGGAGAGTAGATTCAGGTAGAAATCATATTACAAGTTCATTAACACAAGAATTAAAGAATAAATAAAGCAATAAACACTGAAGATGATAGACCAATATAAATAAATGTCAATTGGTAGTCAGTTACCAGTACTACGTGAACCTGTATCTAGAACATAATTGGATTCAGGTCTGCGGAATGTGAGCCAATCAATGCCTTCATCATTTAGGACCTGCCTAAATGCTCTAAACCAGGAGGAACCCAGGGTCCACTGCACTGCACCAATTTTCTAAATTTCTGCATAAAAATGACCCAAAACAATATCAGATTCTCACACAAGTCCTAAAAGTAGATAAAGAGAACCCAGTTAAACAAATGAGACAAAAATATTATACTTGCTCATTTATTTATTGATGCAAAAGTATGTGAACCTCTTGGATTAGCAGTTAATTTGAAGGTAAAATTAGAGTCAGTTGTTTTTAATCAATGGGATGACAATCAGGTGAGTGGGGACCCTGTTTTATTTAAAGAACAGGGATCTAACAAAGTCTGCTCTTGTGGAAGTGTATCATGGCACACACAAAGGAGATTTCTGAGGAACTCTGAGGAGTTGTTGGCTGGAAAAGGTCACAAAACCATCTCTAAAGAGTTTGGACTCCACCAATCCACAGTCAGACAGATTGTGTACAAATGGAGTAAATTCAAGACCACTGTTACCTCCTCAGGAGTGTCGACCAACAAAGATCACTCCAAGAGCAAGGCGTGTAATAGACAGAGAGGTCACAAAGGACCCCAGGGTAACTTCTAAGCCCCTGAAGGCCTCTCTCACATTGGCTAATGTTAATGTTCATGAGTCCACCATCAGGAGAACACTGAACCACAGTGGTGTGCATGGCAGGGTTGTAAAGAGAAAGTCACTGCTCTACAAAAATAACATTTCTGCTCATCTGCAGTTTGTTAAAGATCACGTGGACGAGCCAGAAGACTATTAGAAGAATGTTTTGTGGACGGATGAGACCAAAACAGAACTTTTAGGTTTAAATGAAAAGTGTTATGTTTGGAGAAAGGAAAACACTGCATTCAGCATAAGAACCTTATCTCATCTGTGAAACATGGTGGTGGTGGTATCAGGTTTAGGCCTGTTTTGCTGCATCTGGGTCAGGACGGCTTGTCATCATTGATGGAACAATGAATTGTGAATTATATCAGAGAATTCTAAAGAACATGTCAGGACATCTGTCCATCAACTGAATCTCAAGAGAAGGTGGGTCATGCAGCAAGACAACGACCCTAAACACACAAGTCGTTCTACTAAAGAACGTTTAAAGAACAGTTACCGGAAACGTTTAGTTACAGTTATTGCTGTAGAGGTTCACATACTTTTGTCTCTCACAAATATGTCATATTGGATCATTTTCCTCAAAAACATACTTTTGCATCAATAAATAAATGAGCAAGTCTAATATTTGTGTCTCATTAGTTTAACTGGGTTCTCTTTGTCTACTTTTAGGACTTGTGTGAACATCTGATGATGTTTTAGGTCATATTTATACTTTATAACAAATCACAGTCAATCTTGTAATTTAGCCCAAACTTGTATACCTTCTGATGACTAATACCCATGTGACAGCTGTCTGTGATCACCGATAATCGATTATAATACCTGAGGATACTTTACTTTGAAGCACAATATCTTTTATTCTGACGTGAGAACTGACTGTGATCCATGACAATGTCCTAAAATGGTCATTGTTCAACCAAGCTGCACGATGCTGGATTGTAAGCACAGGTCCTACAAGAGGATGTTGGGCTTTCACGCCACCCACTTGGAGGGTTTCTGACAGTTTGGTGAGAAACACACCAGTAGCCTGCAGTAACCAAATGCAGTAGCCAAATCCAAAACCCCCATTCCTTTAAATCGGCACAAAGTGCTTGAGAGGAGCTCATAAAATCACATTACACTGTGGTTATGAGCGCACGTGCCTCTTAAGTCTGCTACCACCATCTTAAAAATAGGGCTAGAAATCGTTCTTTGGAACAATGACATAGAACCTTTCAGTTTGTTGTCTTTCAACTGAAACCATAGTCTGAATTGTTGTTTATGGATGCAAACATGGTTCTACCTTGGCATTGCTGAAGAGAATCCCTTTTGGCTTCTTTATAGCAGCTTTGTAGGTGCTCATTAGTCAGATGGTGTTAAAGCAGCTCAGTCCACTGACAGCAGTAGGTATTTGTTCCATCATGCACCACACTAGGCTGATGCATGTTGCTGCAGGGCTGGAACTAATTTCCACGCTGTGGTCTTCAAAGTGAATTTTTTCCAACCCAGGTCAGGAGTGACCCCTTAACCCCATCCTTGTATTTTCTCTTCTCTAAATGACTGATTCAGCTCATCAAGGGCTTGGTAATTAGTGGAAGAGTTGAATCAGGGAAAAATACTAAATCGCTAAATGCTATGAGCATATTTGGATCCAATTTTGGCACCCCTGCTCGCCCATCTGCTTTCCTCTCCGACACGGGTCTGTTCATCTGCTCTTTCAAGCAATCAGAACCAGGCACACTAGTCAACAGTGAGCTAGTCCCTGAAATTTGTATTCATGCGTGTTGTCTTTCAGTTCTGATCTCTGCTCAAGAACGAGACTCATACCAGTCAACAGCTATGAGAAAGCATTCCATTTATTGTTGGAAGCCTAGTAGGTTTGAAATTCACATAACAGACATCGTATCATATTTTATTTCATCCCGTTCAAGTGCTGCTGTCATTCTCACTCTATTCAACTAAAATAAAAAATCCCAAACCAGTTGAAAACACTGGAAACTCAAAACTGAAAGGCTGACAATAGATGATTTTTCTTTTTTTTACCAATCTGGCACTACCTGGTTGACAGAAATCATTGACTCAACTATGCTCTTTGAAAAACTCCACACTAAATTTGCTTGACTCCTCACGGCACTGCATCAGAAGTACCATCATCGGCATGACAGTCACAAATATAGTAATCGTATATAAAATACAAAAAGCCACACCATTCGAGTGCAATGCAAATGCAGAGTTTGTCCCATATAAAGGTCACACAAACGTCATTAACAGGGTTTACAGAGTTGCTTGTGCGTAAAGCCGATGCAGTCAGTTAAGTAAAAAAAAAAAAAAGTCATGCGCACAATCATACAATTACAGTGCCGTTTTAGTGCCACTCAAAACAGTTGACTTCAAGAATTAAGTTGTAATATTTTGAGAATAAAGTCATAATTTGAGAAGAAAAGTCGTAAAGTTATACTTTCATATCAGATTTACCACTAAATACTCAATCTTTTCAATATTATTATTAAATGAACACAAACATCTGTATCAAACTGTTAATTCAGAAAAAAGAACCAGAGTGACTGGGAGGAAATAATCACTTTTGATAAAGGAGAACTCGTGGGCACTACAGGGCTGTCGGTGGTTACATCTCCATGCCGATCGAAGAGGGCATGTAGTTTCACATGAGACGATGGGAATGGTAATCAAGATGATCGATCCTGACAGAGCCCTATAGTCGGCAACAGGCTGCGAGGCCAGCAGAATGAGAATTTATTGGTAAATCCAAAACGAAAGTATACCTTTAACAAATCCTCAACATCCCTCATTTTATCATGAAGAGATAGTTTTACAAATTCTTTGGCCATAATAATGTGACTTTATCCTGGCAAAGTCGCGACTTTATCCTGGCAAAGTCGCGACTTCATCCTGGCAAAGTCGCGACTTCATCCTGGCAAAGTCGCGACTTCATCCTCGCAAAGTCGCGACTTCATCCTCGCAAAGTCGCGACTTCATCCTCGCAAAGTCGCGACTTCATCCTCGCAAAGTCGCGACTTCATCCTCGCAAAGTCGCGACTTCATTCTCAAAGTCATCTGTTTTTATTTATTTTTAAGTGGCCCTAAAACACCGTCGTATACAATAAACAATGCCACATCAAAAATATCTATATATTGGAAAAGCTCATTTTTAGTTTACCTTTTGAATTAATGTACTAATCATTTTATATTCGTTACACAAAATGACATTTCAAGACTATTTTGATCAGTATAAATTAGATCATTCAGAAATCAAGATTCTCAAAGTAGAATATTTAATTTAGAGTTTGAGTCAATTGCTACTCAAACAGTATCAACATTAAAACAAAAAATGGCTTGAAATGTGTTCATGTAATGAATATAAAATGATGGTATACTTTAAAACTTATGAACATAAATGAACTTCTTCCACAATTGCTGACATAGCAAATGCTTCTTTTAAGAAGTTGATTCAAAAGGACCATCAGTTTTTCTGAGGAAAGGAAGAAATGTTTTGGAATCAGCAACATTTGTAGGAAAAACTCAATCAAGCACAAGATGACAGATTTGTAAAGAGCTACTTTACATTCCATCCACATCTAGGGTATGACGCTCTTGAAAATAAAACTTGCCGGGGAACCAATGCTAGAATATAAAGGGCAATTCCCTGGAGATAATTTAAGCCTGAATCTAGGTCATGGTCCTCAGACTCCAGTTTTGGAAGACCACAGCACTGCAGCATAGCAGCTTTCCAACTGCAACGCACCTAATTCAGTTTATCACTTAATTATGTAGTTAAATTAGGTTCATCATATGGAAATTACTTAACGTGCAGCACTACAGAACTCCAGTCCTTCAAGGTGTGATAGTGAACTTGTCTAAACTGGAAAAAAACATGGAGGATTAGCACTGGCACTGTAATTTAGTCTCAAAATTAATGTGTCCAGAAAATAAACCTCACAGTTTGCAGGTGTTTATGTAATTTAATGCTATTTACTGGCTTGCTAAAGGTACTCCAGTCACTCTTTAATCCTCGTTCATTAGTAAGATTTAATGTTTCTCAGCAAATTCAGTAAAGTTAGTTTATATTAGCAGTGATACTGAAGTGATGGGACCTCCAAAACATCCTAATTATCACAAAAGAGTAAAAAGCAGTGCAGCAGATGTCTCCTCTTGGTCTCAAAGAAGGAAAAGGAAAGGGAGTTTTATGGAACTTGGGATTGCTTCATTACTCCCCTACACTCTTCCACAATTCCTGGTCTTGTACTTTTCTTTTAACCCTGCTTCTGTTTCTTCAGGAAACGTGCACGTTGACTCAGACCCATGTTCATGAGGATCTTGTTGAGCAGTTTCGTTGGTAGCACAGCAGTGGTCACCCAACCCTAAAAGCAATGAAACAACAATTAACCAAGTTTTGGCTAAAGATAAGGCAACATGATGCTACTGAAACCGTGTTACTAGTGTGGTCATAGTGCGACAACATGATCTATTTTAATGCTGATGGTCATTTTTTGATCCTGCACTGTGACTTATGTTTGCAGTGAACTGAGATAAAAGTTGTACTTGTTTCTTTAAATTATGCCTATTTTTCTCTGCCTGTTCTAAATCCACTCCCCATAAGAACAGAGAGAATCAGCCAGTCACAGAGACAGTTAACTTCCTTAAAAGGTAGAATGAGAGGATTTATCGCTGTTTAAATAGACCCTTCTGTAGCCGAAAGAGAGAGTACAAGAGTGAGCTGCAGTGGTAGAGCAAGCTTGTATGAATGAAAAAAACACTGTTGGCAAGAACAAAGCAGTGAATTAGAGAAGTAAGACTATTTTCTGTAAAGTAAAACTTCGCCTGTTGTGCGTCTGTAACTCAACCGTGCCCTCGGTAAATCTGACAAGGTCAAACTAAACATTGATGGGATGTCCCAAGTTTGAATCTGATCCAGATCTCACCCTTTTATTATCCTTTCTGACAACTTCTCTCCTCTGAGAAATTGATGGAAAGGAAGGAAATGGATTTATTAAGACTGATGTTTGTCAGTAAAAAACTTATTCTGTGGCAACAGTAGGACTTGTTATTGTATTATTATTATTATTATTATTATTATTATTAAGTATTGAGAAATATAGTGGTTTTATGCCCAATAATGAGATAACGTAATGTCGGTGCTCAAGCCTGCGGCAGATTAACGCAATTCTGCAAAAACCCTTATAACTCTGCGAGATTTTATTATAGAAACAAAACATACTCCGGAAACCTAAAACGGTCTACTTTTCAAAAGTATATAGCTTGAATCAAAACATATTTTTTGATATTTGTGAGAGGAGCTTAAATAAGCAGAGACAAGTTTTTCAGAGCGAGTCAGACAACAGCGCATTTTTTCCCGCCAAATGATGCAATCCGTCATTCATATGATAATGACATGATAATTCCAGACATTGCATTCATGATACAATAACTAAACAAAGACGTCTCACCTATCTCAAATATTCAATCTAGGAGCCACTGAATGAGTGAAACACGTCATTTCACATTTGTTAAGCTTTAGAAATAAAACCACATACAATGTCTAAAAACTGTAATGAGCAGTGTGTAGCCAACATCTCTGTTTATTCAGTTCTGAGCTCAAAAGTCTTGGCTAGAAATGTTGAGTGTTTTTTTCACAATATATCAGACTTTGTGCTAAGTTTAGAGCAGATTTAATCAAAATATAGGTTTATGACACTCTTACTGTTTTGACACTGTTGTTGCTGAGTTTGTGCTGAACAAAAGCCTGTGTAACACTTTGGGGAAAAAATCATTTTAGATGGGTGTAATTTGTAAAAAAAAAAAAAAAAAAAAAGTCTTTAGTGATAAAAATTCTAATATTTAAGTCTGATTAATTGCAATAAAGTAAATGTGACATGGTTAAATATTTTAATTGTTTAACGGCACCTCAGTATTGTTATATATTGTAATTGCAATGTGACATGACTGAAAATGATCCTACAGTCTTTTGACCAAAACAGTTAACGTTTGTTAGATTACATGAATACACTGATTCACAAAAATGCTCAAAGAACCTTATCTGGAACTGCACTTGGTCAATATGCTGGCCTGAGGGCTCATTTGCAAATTGTAATAACATTTACCAAATGATCGAGTGCAGCCCTGTATTGAACTGTGCAGTATATCCACATTCAAACAAGCGGAAACAAAGATTAGCAAATTTGACAATGTACAAACATCTATCTGTGCCTACATCGAAATACAATGAACACAATGAGGTCAGGATGAAATGAGAAAAGGTCAAGATCCTGAAATCGAAAACAAAAGCTAATAATCCACTTTAATACACTTCCCAACTTTACAAGCAACCTGTATTGATCTGTACGTCCTAGATTTGAGAAAAGCTGGTCAATATGGGACACAGCAGGGTAAGCCAATCAGGAGGTTTGCCTTTCCTACTAAGTTCAGCAAACGCTTTGGTGGAGGCTGAGTGACCTTGTGAAAGTTCTCACCATTATGGCATGAGGCAGGTAACCATTAGTCTGGCTCTGAAGACCCACAGTGTTCAGCTGGGCTGAAACATAGCGTTCAGGAGTCGGAATGTCCAGAGAAGCTCTCTTGATCTTGCTCAGCTTGGTTGTCACAAAAAAGGGCAGCACACTCTAGAAAAAAATGAAATTTTTTTACCTTAAGCTGTGCTGTGATCGTTTCAGACATGTTTAATTCGTACATCCTTTCTCTTCTCCTCCTCTTACCTGGATGATGACGCCCTTGCTCTTGTACTCGGCATCTAGTCCGCGAGAGAAGTAGTCCACAAAAGCCTGGAGAAAAGTAATTGAATGCGTTGTTGGTCATTCAACTCTGCAAAAAAACTAAATAAACCTCATCCTTTAAATACAAGCACAGGTTTATGCTTCCGCTGCTGAAAGCTGCTAAAACTCAATCTGGACCCTGGTACAGCAATCAACATTTCAGCTCCCAGGCTGCTGGCTATAAACACCTTGATTATGAATATATGCTCAATTTGAACAAAATGTCAGATTTTTACTTTTATAAAGACAATAGTAGCAAACATTTTCCCATAATTGGAAAACTCATATTCTAAAACAGCATCCAGATCCTAATTAAGATCTCTCAGACTACTCAATGTGGTTTAATAAACCAATAAGCCACGACAGGACATGCAGAGGGGTGTATTTTGAATGATGTGAAGCAGAGTCTCGAGTGGCTTATTGGTTTATAAAACGGTGGTCAACATATGAACATGTTCAATTCATAAATAAATGTATTCTTTTAGTTATTCACAACAAACTATTGTTTCACCAGTTGATATAGTCTGCAAAAAGTTTTCCCAAGCAACATGAGGGCGAATATTAATCTACAGCACCTGCTCAGTACATTAGACTTCATGATATTTGGAATTAAACAGCACCAAAAAAAATGGAACTTCAGTATTTGTGAATAATGCAAAGAAACCTTGACTTACGAGTGAACCAATTAACTCTACACTTTTTTTTATTATTGATTGATGAGCCGTAGCTCATTACATTTTTTGCAAACCATGATCTGAGTTGCGAGCGAGATTACACCACATGCCACTAGGTGGCCTAGCAAGCGTGAGTGAGTGCCAAGATCAGTGCTGAGAAGAAATGGTCATGCATTGGCACTGTGTAACATTTCTCACTCATTTTCAAAACATTTTGAAATGGTGGAAGAAAAACCTCCTTGAACAGAAAATTTGAATGCATTTATTTATTTATTTAATTCAAAGTTACAATTACTACAAAAATTACTAAAAGTGTGGTGAAAAAGGCAAATGTGCGTGAAGATCTTAAATGTAAATACACTTAACATCAGTTTATTTCTTTACATTCTCTTTTATGTATTATTATTTTTATACATTATTCATTATTTATAATGAACAATATATAAATATAAATTATAATAAATTAGATTTTTTCTTATTTAAAAACACTTAATAGCATTTAAATTCATTTTAAATGTGGAAATTTTATTTGATATATGAGCAAATTGAGTTATGAGCTCAGTCACAAAGAATTAAAACTCGTAAGTCACGGTTCCACAGTATTAGCAATAGCCACCTCCACATAGGAAACGACAAACGGCCCACATCATCTGTTTCACATTTTGCAATTGTCCTCTCCTTGTTAACTTCAGCATGTCTTTTTTTCCCCATTCACTTCAGTTCTGTCCGTCTCTTTACACCAATCGTCCACTGTTAATCCAACCAGTAAATCAAAATTCACCTTAAAATTGTCAGTTTTCTGTGTGGTGCAAACTAGTTTGTTCAAGTTGTTAAATTCGTAGTGCATAATTCAGATGTTGTCGTGGTCGGAGTCGTGGTATATCGCGGCTCAGTCAATCAGACTTTAGGACTGGAACTATCCATTTTATAAGACACTATGTGGACAGAGAAATGACTGGGCTATTTGGGTGACTATTGAGACCCAGTGTTTCCTACCCTCACAGCTCCAGATCTAAACTAAAGAAGCTAAGTCTTTAGGGTAAGGGGGGGGGAAATGCACCTTCACATTCTGTCTATTGTGGTTCATTTCTCTTAACTTCTGTTCATTCCTTTATCTTCAGTCATCAAGACTAAATCCCACCGGACGAGACGACTCACGGCCATTGTTGAGTGTGAATGCGAGAGATCGCCGGGGTGCGATGTACATTCACAAAAGGATCGACTGGGACAGCCTTGCTGACATCACACGTTGCGTATGTGTTGCTAAGATACAACTTGAAGAGCCAGTGAGTCTAGCTGTAGTTTGACTAATGCAGCATTTATACAGCGAGTCCTAGGCAGAGGAAATTACAGTCTTCTGCTGTTTAAAGCTGCTTTTAAGGCTGAATTCATTCATACTAGTGCATCCCTGCATATTAGAATATTGTGAAAATGTCCAGAATTTAATTAAAAGGTAAACCATCATTTTATATTCACTACATGTGAAGTGACATTTTCAAGCCTTTTGTTGTTTTAATGTTGATACTGTTTGAACAGAAATTTACTCAAACTTTGAAATGAAATATTCTAATAATTTGAGATTCTGGATTTCAGATTTTTAAGAGCTATAAGCCACTGATCCTAATTTTATGGAACCTCATTTTAAAGTGCCTGAAGACATAAGAAATCATTTAAATGCAATTAATATGTTCCAGAGACTCCAAAATATTAACAAAAATACATTTTATATAGGATAACTATAGTTTTACTGCTGGAAAATTCCCCCATAATTTACAAATGAGTTCTTTAAAAATATTTTTGCTCATTTTGTCCCTCATTAGTTGAAATGTACCTATGATGAAAATTACAGACTTCTCATCTTTCTAAGTAGGAGAACTTGCACAATCAGTGGCTGACTAAAAACTTTTTGGCCCCACTGTATACTATACTCAGAGTCAACTACTTGTTTTGTCCCATACAAATGATCAAAAATGGACTATCACTGTAGGTTTAGTGCGTCTTGATAAAACAGAGAATGTAATCGTAGTCTCAGGCACCTCCTGCTCTATAGAGCCTTGCGTTTTCCCTGCTGTAACACGCCCGATTTAACTCAAGAAGGGTTTCATAATTAACCAATTGAATTAGCTGGATTGAATTAAGAATTTTAGAATGCGGAAAAGGTTTTACAGTGCAAAGCTTCAGGCCCCGAGGACTCCACATCGACTTCATGGTTGATTATGCTGAGGGAGGTTTCAGAAACAGAGATGCATGAGGTAGATAAACAGGAAAATTCAAAATGGCTTTACTGTCTCAGCAGAGCATACAAAAGAAGTACCCGACTCATATGAAACTGTCACAGATAATCTGTCAGTACAATTGTACAAGAAGTAAACAGACTCTAGTAGCATCATCAGTGCTTTATCAACTGATGACTTCAAAGTATACTCAACCCATGAAGAAAACATACGAGACGACTCTGTCATTT